>PVJA010021377.1:0-35656 GCA_004027025.1 Myocastor coypus | reverse complement strand
ATTTGTTTATTCACTCATTTTTATGGCCGGCTCAGCCTGCCCCGAGGGCAGCGCTGGCACAGCATGTGGTGCCGGGGATCGAACCGCGGTCCCTGAAGCCGCCCAAGCTTTCCCAAGCAGGGGCTTTAGACCGCTGAGCCATCCCGCCGGGCCCCCATAAAAATGATTGAATAAACAAATAAAGGTTCTGAAGCAAGAAAAAAAAAAAATTATTAAAAAAAATGTATTCTTCGTTGGTTTGAATGGATACTCTGCTGGAAAGTTGATTTCACTTCTAAAAGCTCCCTTATCATATGGAGGGTTATCAGGAACAATAAGCCCTTGCCAAGTCAGTAAATTAGGTTCATCAACCTGGATGTTACGGAAGCTTTTCATTCCACATTTGCAGATCTCTTCAAGCCTCTTCATCAGCCTCCTGCTGGCCGCCATCTTGGATCTGTTGCTGCTGCTTTCCCAGAATGCATTGCCGAGAAGGCTTCCTCTTGAGTGTGAGATAGAAAAGTGAGAATGGGATTGGAATGGCTATGAACATTTAAACAGCGTAACACGTCAATATATGAACATTTAAGTATCAAAGATGAACACACACACACACACACACACACACACACATACATATATATATCACTTGCTTAGCTTTCCTCATATCTTTTATCACACAAGTCTCCAAACTCCTCGGCGGTACCCTGAAGTTCTCTCCCTAATGTCCCACTTAGGAGCTGACTGCAGCTGTCTGCCCAGCTCTTCCTGACTGCTGCGCAGCTCCCTGCTGTCACCTCCTGACGTCCTCCTCCTGGGAGTGCCGTGTCCTTGCTGCGTGAGGGAACTTGCTTGGTCTGCCTCCCTCACCGGTTGGAGCATGATGCCATCAGAGAAATAGCGAATGGCTCATGGGAAGTAGATGATCTCCCAGCCTTTGAGTGTCTACAGATATATCTATTCTGCTCTAAGCCTTGGTTGAGGTTTTACCAGGGAGGCTGAAACTCCAGCTTGGAAGTCAGGTTCCAGCAACAAGCTTCCTGAAGCATGGTCCCAGGGTTTTCTCCCTCGCAGTGCTGCTATGAAGTACCAGCTACCCTGACCTCTGAGCCTTTGGGAGGCTTGGTTTACTTCTTTGCAGGACCTATGTGTATCTAGTGCTCTGAAATTCTGATACTGAGCTTCTAAGCCTTCATCCACTGCTCTGTGTATCACAGAACTACGGGAACTTGACTCAATTTAATCCTTAGCTATGAATGTCACCATGAAAGTGGTGGACCATCATTCTCTTCCTGGAACTCATAAGAGACAGGATATTTTTTTCAAGAATGGGAATCTTTGGAGGTCCTTTCAGTTTTATGAGTAAGAAACTGAGATGCTCTCTTAGATATTTGTAGCTGTGTAACAAAGTAACCCAAACTTAGCAGTTTCAATTACAAGTTTTATTTATTTATTTTTTTAATTTTAATTTTATTTTTTTTCTTGTTTCAGAACTTTTGTGTGTTTATTTATTTTTATGGACAGCTCAGCCTGCCCTGAGGGCAGGGCTGGCGTAGCATGTGGTGCTGGGGATCGAACTTCGGTCTCTGCAGCCACCTGTAGGCGCTTTAGACCACTGAGCCATCCTGTCGGGCTCCTCAATCACAAGTTTTATGAGTCAGGAATTTAAAAAGGTTTAAGTGCGTTCTGGCTCCAGATCTTCCTGAGGTTCCATTGAAGAAGTTGGCTGGGGCTTGAGGCTTCTGCTTTTCCTGAGGAGCTGTACCCAAGGTGGCTTGTTCCTAACTGTATCTCTCCACAGGCCTATGCTTGAAAACATAATCTTTGAGGGGCTGAGAAGGAAGTGGCCAGAACTTTTATAATCTTGAGTATCAATGTTTCTGCCCATTCTTTGTTTGAAGGGTGATGCTAACTATAGCTCCATTTAAGGGCATAGAAAGTAGGCCCTACATTTGAAGGAAGGAATACCAAAGAATTTATGAATATAGTAATAAACAACACAAATACCATTTTTTTCCAATCTCTCTTTCTGAAGTGGGAGGACTCCCCAGAGATGATTGGTCATATGACCTCTGAGTCCTTCCACTGGATCGATGACCACAGACAGAATCCGTGACCACTTTTTTTTTTCCTTAGAGTGGTCAGTTTTCTCAGAGAAAAGTCATCTAGTTTTTGCGTGAGAACTATAAACTACATAGACAAATTGATGCAGTTAAGGGACATAAGGGCTTGGGGTAGTTTCACCTTAGGATATAGATTTTTTTTTTTACATTCTTTTTCTCTTTTCATTAGTTTTCTGTCTGTCTGTCTGTCTGTCTGTCTGTCTGTCTGTCTGTCTGTCTGTTTTTTTGAGACAGGGTCTTGCTATGCTGCTCAGGCTGGCCTTGAGCTCACTTTGGAGCCCAGGCTGGTCTCGAACTCACAATTCTCCTGCCTGGAGCTCCTGAGTGCTGGGATTACAAGTGTGTGCCACCAACGCCCAGCTTTAATTTCTTTGTGGTTTCACGCTTTGGTTGATAAACCAAAGCCACAGCTACCTTTCTTCTGGTCTCGGATTTTCCCTTGTCTGGGTTTGCTGCATTGCTTCCACTCAGATCCCAAGGCCTGCAGTGAAGACCCTAGCTTGTTATGGTGACTCAGGGCATCTGCTGTGTGAGGACGGGTGAAGTTCATGGGTTCAGTTGTGTCATCTGCTGTAACTCAAGGCAGGGACAGCTAAGGAAGGCCTTCCGCAGGGGAGTGCAGTAATAGAACGGCTGCCTTACAGAGCAGTGAGCGTGTGGTCCCTAGGCGGCTTCTAGGCACAAGGAAGCTAGGAGAGGACAGGCTGGAAAGGACACTAGGGTCACTGACTGCAAAGGCTCTGGGAATGATGAGAGGCCGTAACTCCTTTAGGAAACACCACAACCCATCAGTCCCATTACTGTAATGCTGGTGTCAGCTGTGATGTGGGGTTTACTATGCGGCAAGGCTGATTCTGGTCGCTGTGTCAGTGTTAACTCATTTATTCCTTAGAGAAGACTAACCTGGGAGGTGCAGCGATTATTCCCATTTGGGAGACAAGAAAACCAAGACAGGAGGGCTGTTGACTTTCCAGAGCCAGGTGGGAGCTGGCAGATCCGGGCTCAGGACTGGGATGAACCACTTCGCGGTTCGTGCTCTTCTCCTTAACTGTCCCAGCCAACTGGCCAATGCAAACAGCATCTGAGTCATAGTCCTGCCCCAGCCAGAGCCCTGTGGGCAGGGTCCCAGCTACTGAAAGGCTCCCCAAGACCAGTCGGCGTTTATGGAGGAAAACAGGAGACTTTGGTCATCTGTTAATAGCTCTTGCCTCATAAGATGGCTTTCAGTCAAATGGAACCAGCGGCTAAGAGATCATTTTTCCAGAAAGAACCCATTGGCTCCTTTTCAAAATGCACTTTTAACACTTTTCAAATTGTCAAGGGAGGCTTTTACTGCCAGAGTGGATTCACTCCCACAGCCGGGCTAACGGGTGCACTCCAGTTTTGTCCTGGGCAGTGCAGAAGGGAAACAAACACTCTCAGAGGGTGCACAGGACAGGCACATGCCCTACTCCCGGGGCGTGAGAAGTCTGCAAAGCCTGCCAGGGATGGTGGCCTCTGAGTGCTTCAGGGTCCTGGTTTCACTCCATTGTTAAAATAATGTCATAAAAGTTAATATTAACTTTGAACTCTCTTGGGTATCCACATACATGTAGGAGAGTCATCACCAGGCAGTTTGTAATCCCGTAGTCATTTCCTTTTAAATAAATGCATCCTCATTGTTCCTTGTTGCTACCCTGCGCACGCGCGCGGAGAGCTGCTTACTCTCCCTGTCTGCGGTTCAGCCATCATGCGGCCCACAGGGGTGGCTGCTGCCAGGTCTTTATGTCCCAACCCCTTCTTGCTTGTCCCTGCTACTTTGGCAAAAGCTGAGAAGACGTCACCAGCTTGCTCCCTGCACAGCTGGGGAGAAATGATGGCTGATTCCTTGTGTCATGGAGGTAGTCAGCCTTGCTGGTGGAAACACAGCGAGGGCCGGCCACATGCAGGCAGGGAGGATCCCCTGCCCCAGGAGAGGGACTCTCCTCCTATCTCCCATCGATCGGTTGTTCTACCAGGAGCTCTTCCAGCCAGGTGGCAATTCCTCTTTTCCTGTAAATAGACATTCCTCAGGGGGCCAAAGAAACTCACCATCGTGCATATGTTTCTTTGGTTAGTTGGGAACAAGTAGAAAGTGTCTCGTCCCTTGTAATTCAACAGTCATTTTAGTTAACCCATATATAAATAACCCAGTGATTGCTTATTTCATTTTGAAATGACAGAGCAATACTCATCTCAAATTACTCATCCCTTATTCTGAATCCCAGGCACCGTCTAGCCACGGAGATGATGTAGCGAGCTAGTTGGGCGTGGCCTTTCTCTCTGGAGTGCTGTTCTCAGGCTCTAATCGGGGATGTTTCATGGCGTCTCCTGGAGCCCAGAGGTGTTGGGAGGCCGCAGAGCATGCTGGGACCTATGGCTTGAGGGCAGACTGGCTGTCAGGTAAGGGGCTAGCTTGTTGGATGCCCGGGTCTCCCCTCTGGTCTGGATACAATTCTATGCAGACATAGCCGGACTAAGTGAGGCCCTTCCACAAAAGAGCATGCAGAGCCTCACCAGTGATGCCTGCCCCCCAGGACTTTGGATAAGCAGCCAGCACATTCACAACCTTCACTCATCTTTTGTGATTCCTCTACGTCACAGCCAAATCGACTTTTGTGTCAGACACAGAGGGTGTTGCGCAGACCTCCCAGTCTAAAAAACCCGGCTGATTAACATAAATGGTAGAGCTCCCCGTGCTGCCCTCTGGCTGTTAGTGCCTTTGAGCCATCTTAGCTTTTGAATGGAGGCTCAGCTTTGCCCAGGCAGGTCCAGCTGGGAGCTGAGCATGGTGGGTTGTTTAGCACTTGGTAATTTTTGATCAACCTAAGACTTTTAGGACAGGTGTTTCCTCTGGAGCTCCCTATTGGCTGGCTGGCACTTGGTTAGCCTTGCACCCTCTCATCCTTCCTTTCATCTGTGATTGGTATTAACCTCCCGGTACACTGACTGCATTCCTCCCTCTGCCTCCACATTTGCTTCCTGGGCAATCCAGCGGGTATACCGGAACATATGACTGGTACCGCTGTAGTCCATGAAAACAACAGGGAGATGATCTGAGCCCTGGGTGTGGATAGCTGGTTTGCAAGGGTAGCTCGTTCACGTGCTGGTGAGGGTCCCCTGTGAGCCCTGTTACCATCCTCCATCAGGTTGTGCTGCAGAGCTACCCTCGGTCCCATTACCGAGGAGCGAGGACCTCTCCCATTGGAGAAAAGGGAGCAGATGGGACTTTTCCAGCTCGCAAGACCTACCTTTTCCACCAGTGCCCAACACAGATCTGCTGAGCTGCTGCTGGAAGGCTTTCCTAGAAGTTGTGCCTTAGCCCAACTGCGCTTGTGCTCAGGTGGGAGGCCAGTGTGGACAGGAGAGGGAACAGGCAAGGCTTGTCTCCTTAGGGGGTGTGACCACACATGACAGCTGTCGAGACAGGAGGGCGGGCCAGACACCAGATGCCCCAGAATGGACCCGGTTTCATCAGGAGGTAGACAGACGTAGGGAAGCAGTCACTGGTTCTTGCCATGGATCAGACTTAGGGAGCTGGTGGCTAGGGACACATTTACTGCAGTGGGGAGCGAGGAAGAGGTGGTGGTAATCTGGGGGGAAGAATAACCTCAGTCTAGTGTCTTTTCATAAGTACCGGTCTGTGAGGCATCCCGAAGAGTACAGCCCAGGTGTTCTTTAATTTTCTTTAGTTTGGCTTGCAAAATCAGAGAGAATCAGCACCCCACGCGTGCCTATGGTCCCTTAGCAGCACCCACGCCCCCAGCCCCACGCCCTTAGACAAGGAGGGGCTGGCAGCACAGTATGGGGGAGGGGAGGAGAGGGAGCTGGAGGAGCAGGCTCTTAATGCAGTGGGACCGCTTAGACGTCCAGTGACTGACAACCCCACACCCCTCGCCTGCCAGTTTCTGTTTGCAAAGATGCAGCTTCACAAACTCCCTGGCCTGGAAGGGATGTGGGGGTCAGATACTCCAGCCTTTGGGTTGCCATATGCAGACTGGATGATAGAGGAGTTTTTTCTTCTATTGTGAGAAGACCCTATCTTCTGACTTTTCTTTAGGCACTAAAGACATGATGCATGCCCGGGCCCTGTCCCCCAGGAGGTGCACGCTGCATCCTGGTTTTGTGGTACTCACAGCGAGGGACACGAGAAGCACAGATTTGGGAACATAAGTTCTTTTTGTCCTTCACACTACAGCTATGAGAATGGTCTCCATGGTTACGGCAGCTTCTCAGAGGCGTCTGTATTTCCATTTTCTATATTCTCCACATGTCTAATTTATGAATAATCTGTTTATGTAGACTGCTAGAAAGCTTCTGCATGTATATGAACATCTATATCATCTGTATCTACATTTATGTTTCTATCTATCTACCTATCAATTTATTCAAAACCAAAAAAAAAAAAAATAGGTTGACAAGCATTTTTGATGTTTTTTCCCCTCTCACTCTAAGAAGACCTTTGGGCTGACTTTAAAAATTTCTAGTTAGGGGGCCCGGCGGGATGGCTCAGTGGTCTAAAGCGCCTGCTTGGGAAAGCTTGGGTGGCTTCAGGGACCGTGGTTTGATCCCCGGCACCACATGCTGCGCCAGCCCTGCCCTCGGGGCGGGCTGAGCCGGCCATAAAAATAAGTGAATAAACAAATAAAGGTTCTGAAGCAAGAAAAAAATAAATCAATAAAATAAAAAATTATTTTAAAAAAGTTTCTACTTAAACAAGGTTCAGAGAAAGAAACGCTGCCTTCATGCTCATCAAAGGCGTGTGAGCGGGAGAGGGGCTGGGGCTCACCTATGTTTTCTTTCATGTGGAGCAGCTATTTGCCTGACATCACATTTGCATCTCACTGTTGTCACGTCCAAATGGCTGGGACATTGATTTTATTTCACCCCTCCTAGGCTCCCTTTGAACATGAAAGTCATTTTCCTTGGCGCCCCCCTCCCCACCCCGTCACGTCAACAGTGGTAAGAACGGATCAATAATTACATTGTTGGATAAAAATGAATATAAATTTTATTGAAAAACACCAGCAACAATGTGGGGAAAGCACACTGAGCAGCCGTCGGCCCACTCAACGCAATGCGCGCGTTCCGAGAAGCGATGACCTCTTCAGGTCTCCAGCGACGGATTCCCAGTGAGAAGAAATTACAGGCCTCAGATAAACTGGTGTGGGCTGTAGGTACACACCGCCTTTGTCAGCAGCTATAGGTGAGGCAAGACGTGAACCCCGTGTTTGCCACAGGCCAACCAGTGTATTTAAAGAATTAACTGATTTAGAAAGAGCCTAATCTGCCCAGCCAGCGTGCAACGGCTAAATAAAACTGCAGACCACTGGGAAAATGTTTCTCTTTTTCAAGCTTTTGCGAAGAGGATTTCACAAAGTTTCTTGGCAATGTGTCCCTCCAGCTCAACGACAGGAAATAGTTCTTTGTGTCTAGCCTAAATCCTTCATGCTTCATTTCATCTATTTATTGCTCTTTAGTCTCAGCAGGCTGTGGGGAGTTTGGCCTGGTGAGACAATATAACCTATGGGGAACTCACAATGATCACAAGCAGAGTGAAAATAAGAGTCCAGCGGTGATGGTGGCACTGAAACAAGCTGAAAAGAAGTCAACTGCAGTATAGATGCCATCCCACCGGCCCGCCACTTTCCAGCCCATCTGGCACCCTTCCTGGGACTCAGAAGCGAATGCTCTCTGGATCAGTCTTGCCTTGGCATAGTCATTTGTTTGATCAAAGATGCCCCGCCCCGTCCTTGCATCCGGGATTTCTGTTTCAAGAACGGATTTCCGGGCAAAGGGGTCCCGATTTTTATCACATGTGGTGTCTTCTCATCGTGCCAGGCACCCGGCAGGTGCTTCTCACAGCTGTGCATAACAGAGGTGCTCCGTGTACACAGGGGAAACTCTGAGAAAGCACGCCCCACCCCGATTTCGATATGAACATCTCAACAGTATTGTTCAAATTTTCAGTTAAAAAAAAAAAAAAAAAAGGTAGGGAGCTAATAAATCATCTGGTAGTTTGCAGTGTTGGCGGCCACGCACAGCGGCCACCAGGGGGCACCCGAGCCATTCCATCGGCTGCCGGGAAACAAAACATGAGATCTGAATAAAAGCCTTCAACATGCGACCTCGGATTTGTAGCCCAAGCAGCATGCGTGTAAAAATTCATGAAGATTGGATTTCGTTTCACGTACTTTTACTTCAGAAGAAAGAAATGCAGGTGATTTTCTGACTGTGCCTACAGCTGTCTTTACAAAGGAGGTGCCTGATTAAATGAGTAGGGAAGGGGCTGCCGGTGCCTTGGTGACACGGGCTTCCCTCTCTGGTGCTGGGCACAGCTCCTCTTCGCTGGGCGGTGTGCTGGTGCTGTGCAGGCTCCCAGGTGTACTGATTAGTGGCACCGTGTCGGAAAGGTGTGTGTTGTCTTCTGCCAGGCTACCTGTGGCCGTCGCTGTGGGTCCAGGGAGTGACATGAGCCTTAGAAGGCGCTTGTTTTGATAAAGCATAGCGTATTTCCTTCAGCCCTTAACACCACATAGGTGAGAAAAGGGCTGTTTTCAGGGTGTAAAGGTCCCCTTGTTTCTTGGTGGTGGGGCATAGTGGTAGTGTCTCTTGGGCCTCCATAGGTTTGCAAGCTGAGTGACCTAGTGGTGGGTGGCGGCCCCATCGGAGAATGCTGGACCTAGGGTGGGGAGCTGGGCCCTCCAGCAGTGCCCCATGGGTGAGGTCTTTGCCCGGCAGAAGTAGGTTCTGAGCCAGGCTAGGGTGGGCTGTGGGACCTGGAACTTTAGCTGGTCCTGGGGCAGGGGACGCTCTGTTCCCGGCAAGTCCCCTCCTACTGGGAGCTCTGGGTGGTTATGGCTGGGTCCCTGGGCTCTGCCTCTGTAACCCAGCTTCTAGCACAGCTCTGGACACTTACCGCAGGCCAAGAGCATTTACCGAGTGCGCACAGAGGAGGATGGGTAAGAGACGGAAGGCGTGAGCTGCCCAGGCTGGCTGGGGCTGCTGCTGAGCAGGGCTGTGCAAGGGGACTGTTGGGAGAGGCTTGAGTGTGGCCTGCTCTCGGGCAGAGGTGGGACAGGCAGGGCTGACAGAGCTGAGGACTGCAGGGGTTCAGCAGGGACTACCCCAGAGCACATCCATGTGCCAGGACGTCTCTCAATTCTTCCCTTTCTCCTACCCTGCTCAGCCCATTTTCCACTTGTTACCATGACAACACCAACCTCAGGTGATTCCCAGGGCTGGTTGGGCAGCTTGGGTTTCTTGGGACAGCCCAGAGCAAACCAGATACCCAATTGTCCCCCAACAGGCCATGCTCTGGGTGAGTAGGTGGGAGTCTCACTTCTAGAAAGCAGAGAAGATGGGGTAAGACTTATCTCAGCTACAGCGCAAAAGCTGCTCCAGAGTAGGCAGGGTCCCCTCACTTGGTTAGCAAGGGCTCTGGGGCTGGCAGTGGCCCGTGTGAGTTCTTGAGCACTGCACCAGCCACATCACTCCCTGTGGCCTGAGGCTCTACCGAGCTTTGTCACCAAGCCCCTCACAGGCCTAGCCTGCCTCCAGAGGCTCCCAGGAAGGCTGAGCCTTGGGCCTATGGGGTTTCATCACTGCCCTGCGTGCTCCCGTCAGGGCCTAAGGCAGAGGGCTTAGACTGGGTTGCAGGACTGCGGAAGAATCATTCCACCCCCTACCCAGGAGGCCTAAGAGCCAGGCCTGGGGCCTCTGCTGTTGCCGTCACAGACATGCCACTCTGGGTTCAGTTTTCCCTCATGCCTTTTATCCCCAGGGCTCTTGAAGTTCAGAGGGTGGCTATGAGGAGGGGCAGCATGGTCCATCTTTCCCTGCAATCTGGAAGCTGTGGAGAGACTCCATGTGCTGCTTGGAAGGGGCCCCGTGACCAAGGGAGATGCAGCCTTACATGTTGTGCTCCTCTGGGGCGTGGAGACTTCACGAAGCATCCTGGGGAAAGCTTTCAGCTTGGACCACAGCCCTGCTTTCCCACGCTGACCCTATCTATGCTACCAACATTGGCACACAAAGGGGGCATCTGGGCACAGGTGGGCAGTTCACAATACCTTGGATTTACATAGCACCCTTTTCCTCCAAGGCCTTTGCCTCCGTCCCTTCAGCCATGGCCACTTTGAGTGAAGCTTTTAGAACACAAACATCTCGGCACCTGTGGTAGAGCAGTGAGACTGAGGTGGAGGCCTAGAAATGGTTTCATGCAGACGCAGTGGTGTTCAGTCTCTCTGCACTTGGCCTCTCTTGGGTGGGACTGGCCACGGCCCTCAGGGACGGTATTTGTGGCCAGGCCGTCCTCACTGGGTATTCACTCTGTACTTCAGGATGTAGGAGTAGAAGTTGTGGTTGGCGTTTTCCAGCACCATGACATAGACCTCCTGGCAGCCGGCTGTACTGCAGCTGCCTTCCCAGTAGCCCTCGTGGCTCAGGGTCAGAGGCCATGTGTCCTGCCCTTTCACCAGGGCTTTGGCCACTCCGTGCAGCTTCAGCTTGAACGGGACGTTCCGGTTGGCGGGAAGCACACCGGAGAGAGGCTCCAGCAGCTCATTGTCCTGTCCCCAGTTACCAAAGCTCTCAGGAAACATGGGCCAGCTGACCTTGGTATTGGCACAGCACAGGAGGTAGTTGAAGACAAAGATGTAGTTTCCGGGCTCCTGCCTCTTTTTGACAAAGATCTTGAGGGCAAACTTGCCGGCATGGGGCAGCTGGACCTTCAGCTCAGTCCGCTTCTCCCGGTGCAGTTGGAAGATGTAGCGCCGCTGCGTCTCCTCAGTAATGGGGCCGTCATCGCCATGCAGGGAAGCCAGGACACTGATGCCCTCCTCCACACTGAAGCTGATAGAGCAGCGTCCATCCCGGGTATGGATGACGGGGTCGGGGTGCGAGGGTTTCAGGATCCCCATCTGCTCTGAGAACCAGCTAGGACCCACAGGCTGGTGGAGCTCAGCTGGCAGCCGGACCCCCAGGTCCACAAAGTTGCACTTGAGTGTGTACTCCAGCACTGAGCTGTAGATGTCTGAGTTGCCCTTGGCAAAGATCTGCAGCTTGTGGGTACCCATGGTCGGGGGGTAGACCTCCAGCTTCATCCCGTTCTTCTGGAGGCTCAGCAGCCCGTGCTCCTGCTTCCCATTAAGCATGAACATGAACAGCGTCGGGGCGCAGCTCTCGATGGTGATCGTAGCTTTCCCGTTCACTGCGGAGAGAGGTGCATTGGGTGAGATGGCACCTGGGTGCGCTGCTAAGCGCTCTTGGGGGTGTGGGGAACTCTGAGGTGTAGTTTGTCGGTTTCTGTGGTGTAAATCTTTTTATCAGGACTAAGCAAGCAATGCGATGTCACTGAACACAGCATCAGTCGGCCATAGCACAGCCCTGGAAGGGCTTCTCCAGCCCTTTCCAGGGAGGTCGGGGTAGATAGGGGGAGATCTCAGGACGAGTCTGGCCCCAGTGGACTGTGCTTCTCTGCCAGTCTGGCAGCTTGGGGCTGCCTGGGGGCCCCAGGGCTGGGAAGGGCACCACCTCCTCCAACTCTCGGGCCTTGCTTCCCTCTCCCACCGGCAAGTGCTCGTTATGTGTCGGTAGCTGTACTGTGTACCCGTTCCCTTAACAAGTCGGAAAGGCGCCCCTGCTGAAGATGCCCTGCTACCTACCTCTGCCCTGTGCTGTCACTGGATATCGTCAGTGTGTGTCTGAAATGGGACTTTGACAAGACAGCGTGTGCACCCACAGGTCCTTTCCTTCTCTCTCCCCTTTCCTCTCACAGGGCTGTCCTTTGTCCTGGTCATTGTCTTTCACAGGCAGGTAGGTGGTCTGTTCCCTGGCTTTTGCAGTCCCTGAGGACTCACTTACTTGGTCCTCCCTGGCCCAAGACCACAGACAGGGAAGAGTGATAGCTTTTCTAAGAGCCTGGCCTTACCTTCTCTCAGACACTCCTTTTTTGTCGCCCCCTTCCCCCCTCCAGCCCCATCCGTGGGTGGAAGCAGGCCAAGGAAGAGACAGGAAGTCTGAGCTATGCTTGCCACGAACCCCTTTCCTGAATCTGGTAAGGCTCCTTCTAAAGGCCTCCCGTGAACAGGACTGTCTCCACCCTTCATGTGAGCTGGGGTCCTCTGGAAACGCATCACATGGCCCTGGCTCTCTTCAGGAAATTATCCCTGTGGGAATTAATGACGTAAGCATTTCTGTGTGATGTCTGTCCTTGGGCGGCTGGAGGGTGTTTGGCAAGAGCTTGTCTCGCTTCTTGTCTCGGAGCAGAGCCTAGCTTTGGAGGTGTTGGCAAAGGTATGGTGAGGGACAGGAAGTCTTAAAGCAAAGGACCCGTGACCCCTGGGACCCTGTGCGGCCACCGTGGTGTCCACCCCCTTCCCGGCTTCCTCCTTCCCTGTGCCCTCCTCAGCTTTCTTTCCCCGGGCTCAGCAGCTTTGCAGCTCCTCATCCGGGGTTTCCCGTCTTCCCTTTCCTTTCGCCCACCTCAGCTCCCCTCGTTTGCTTCTTTTCCGCCTCTGTACTTAGCGTAAATCTCTACCACCGATAAAGGCAAGCTTGATGCTACTATAGAAAAATGGTGTTTGCATTTTCACGCCTCCTGAAAAGGTGGGCTCAACTCCATGACACGGAGTGCTCTCGTTCGGGCCTAGCCGATGCCTCCCTGTGCTGCAGTGGCTTGCAGCAGCCTGAGCGGGCCTCCATGCGACGCGCGCGCAGTGAGCCGATTCTCAAAGTGAGCAACCTCACGCTGTTATTTTAACAGCAGGAGCTGCCTGATATTTGTAGCTTTGAAGAGTGTGCGGGAGCTCAGCAACTGGTTAAGCAAACCACTGGGAAGTGGAAGAGACGTGCCAGTTGGAGCCAGCTTGGGGGCTCCTGTGCTCCCCGGCTGTGCCCATCACCCTGCGGTGTGGTGGGGCTGGGGCACTCCAACGTCCTTGGGTGCCTCCAGAGAGAGTCCTTTGCAGCCCCTGTCCGTAGTTCTGGCTCCCTAGCTTAGGCTCCTTAGAGGGTAAGAATCGACCTCACTATCATGACCCTCTGCAGAAATGCAAAACCACTGTCCCCAAGCCAGGCACAGGAGATAGCTAAGTGCGGGGTCCTGCTCTATCCAGCCCTGGAGAGCTGGTGCCTCCAGAGGGGAGGCTCCGAGTAGGCCAGGCTGAGCCTCAGGGACCCCAGCCCTTTCCTTGGGGGTGCCTGAATGTGGAGGGTGGGCAGTTGTTGGAAGCACTCTTCTCCCCACTCCCACTGGCTATTGCCTAGCTGCCCCACACGTCGCTGACCAGCTCTTTGTAGCAGCTGGCCCCAACTTCTGTCCTGGGGAGACTGTCCCCGCCTGTCTGGGAACAGCTCTTCTGCTCCCCACCCTGCCAGGTAGACCCCTGATGCACAGTGATGGCTCTGAGGGGCCCACCATTCTCCTGGGGAGGAGGACACAGCAGGATGGGCAGCTTCTTTGGACATCCGAGCTGAGGCTATGAGGGGCTGCATAGTCTGTCCACTGCCCTGTGAGCTGAGAAGAGACATACCTCGCTCAGGAAACCCACGGCCCCTGACATAGCCTCATCTGGATATATGCTAGGATGAGAGGGCTTCTATCCCTACCAATCTAACCTGTAGCCATGCTGTTCCCTGATAGTCTGGGCTGTGTGCCACCCTTGCTTACCCACATACTCCTATGGGCACAGACTGCTGCTTCCAGGGCTGCTCTGTCCCGGCCACTGATGTACAACCTGGCCACCTGCCCGAGTTACCTGTTCTGATCATGGACACGTCCGGGTGGGCACTCAGCATCCCCTTGTTGTAGAATTCACTCTTGTGGTACGTGCTGTTTTCAAACTGCCTCAGAGACTGGGGAGGCTTTAGCAGTTGCCAGTTCTTATTGTCCGGGAAGTGGTCCTCAATGAATAGTGCAGGATGGGTGAGGAAGTAGAACTCGTTGTAGCTGGGGCAGAGGGAGAGCTGGTCAGAAGGTATGATGGTGGGGGGGCCTTCCTGGCCACTTTACTCATCTTAGAGTGGGGCTGGGCTCTTGGGGAGGACCTTGGGTGCCTTCTCCTGGTTGGCATAGTACAGGAGGGGTCGAGCCAACAACACAACGGGGAAGTGAGCACTACAGACTTCTTGACTGTTGCTTCTGGACACTGAAGCTAAAGCAGGACCTGAGCCCCCATGGCGGAAGACTATGGTGTGCTCTGAGTGTCCTGGAGAGAAAGGCTTCCCGCGCTGTGAACACCAAGACGACGTCTGAAGGGTGCAAAGGTGTGACCCGTGGACGAGTGCTGGGCACTGACACAGCGAGGAGGTGGGGAGTGGAGTGTCCCAGTGGACACATCCATGAGGCCCTGTGGGGCTCCTGGCCTCTAGAGGGCAGGGATGGAGACTCTGAGGAGAAAGTGGGGTGCTCATCCTGATATGGAGAGGTATTGCTCTGCCTAAAGGATCTGCTTCAGAGGTGGAGGTAAAAGAGGTGTCAGTGCGCATGCGAGCCCCATGGCAGAATGTGTGGGCACCCAGCCTCTGCTTGTTCTGAGTGTGGCAGTGTCAAGATTTCAGCTGCAAAAGTCACAGTGCACTCTTATTTTTCTGACTATGCTCTGAGCTACTGATGGCCACTGCGACCCCTGAGAGAGTTTTGCATGAACTTATTTAAGGCCAGAGCCCTGTAGGGCTGAGCTGGTCCCATCTAATGGCAGCCCCTCAGCTTGCCGTAGTCCACGATGACTCTGAGGCAACCTTGCCCTCCTTCCCCGAGACCACGGCCCTTCCTCAGTGTGGAGAAGGAGGCTGGTGTCCAAGGAAGAGATAGGAGACAAGCCTGGTGTCCGTGCATGGCAGTCACACCAGGCCTGAGCAGAGCCACTGGCAGTTAGAGGGGCACCTTGGCCTCTTCCTCACATGAGACCTGGGGCTAGTGTTGAGGCTCATGGGATTTAGGTAAAGGGAGACATAAGGAGTCAGAGGAAGGTCTAGTTAGGGGAGGGAGTGGTTATAAGAACGTTGGGCATGTAGCTAGCTCCCGTCCTAGCCCATGGGCAGGTGCACACAGCCAGAGGCCTCCAGCCCGCCTGCCCTCTTTCCTTCTCCCCAGCCTTTCCCATTTGTGCCTCTGCCCTGCCCAAGATCCCCAGGCCAACCTCAACTTCTACTTACAGGAACGTAAATTTTGAGGTGACCTTGTCCACCAGGCCGCTGCCCCAGGTGCTGTCCAGCAAGTGCCATCTTCCCTCCAGGTACACAGCATTCCACGCATGGTCAAACTCTCCAGAGAAGCTCTGTCCTGTCTGGTAGCCAAAGCCCTTGGAGTAGCCAGGCACTGTCATGCATTGTACTCCAGCAATCCTGGGGGTGATACAGGGCTTGAGAGGGGGCTCCACTGGGGTGGCCCCCAAGTCTGCCTGTCACACCTGCAGTCCACCAGTCCTTCCTGGCCCTCCTTTTTCCTGCCTATCACACATGCACACATATGCAGCCTTAAAGCTTTTGTCCCTGAGGGTGGAGACAGAGGACACAGCGCTGGCTGGTCCTGCCCAGGCAGTCTGGCTACAGGCCCTGCTGGCTGCTCCTCGGCCGAGACTGTCGAAATCACTTCTTCAGTGTCTCCCCAGAGCCTGCTTGACATCTTCTGTGAGCAGCTCTTCCCGGGAGAAAAGAGAGGGCAGCTCGTGGACGGGGAGCACCCCGGGCCTCTCTCAGTGACAGACAGCACAGAGAGCAGGATGCTAAGTCATGGTGGTGGGGATGCAGGGCTCAGGGCAGAACGACTTTACAGCCTTAGAGCAGGAAGCCAGCAGAGAAGAGAGAAGGTGGGAGAGAGACATGGGTGGACGTGAGAGCCTGCGATAGCGGGACGGCCACCTCCACTCCATCTGGGTGAGGAGAACACAGTCATGAAAAACGACTTATTTGGGGTGATAATTCATATTCTAACATAGTGTTAAAACTTTACAATCATTTCAATGTCTGTGTGTATGCAAATGATGTGTGTATGCAAACAGGAAGAGACAGAAACAGAAAGAGAGAGAGAGAGAGAGAGAGAGAGAGAAAGGAAACAAGTCACCAGATTGCTTAGTAATAGAAGGAATAGGATAAGGGTGATTTAGCGTATTTTATATTTTATTTTTATGTATTTTCTCTTTTTGGTGGGACCAGGGTTCAAACTCACGACCTTGCACTTACTAGGCAGGCACTTGTGCCACAGAGCTATTTCCCCAACCCCAGGATAAGGGTGATTTTAATCTTCTGCTTTAAACTCCTTGTATTTTTGAGATTTATAAGATTATGTGTCACTTTAGAATTGGGAAAAAACTCATAAATACTACTTAAAATTATATCCTCTGGTGAATCATCCTCAACTGCTGTACAGGACATCCGTGCCTATTAATTTGTGGTGGGATGCTAAGGAATAAGGGGAGTCCAGGGAACTGTGGTGTTTGTTGAAGACTCATTTTACATTATAGGGAGGTGACTAGTGGAGCCACTGGGCCTCTGGACGGCATTGGCGCTTGTCCTCCATTAGAGCCACCTGGGGTCAAGGGGGAAGCAGGCACATGTAGCCCTGGTGTGGTCTCCAGGTGCTGGGCCAAGGTGGGCTGGCATGATGATGTGGGCACCCTGGGGCTTCTGTGGGGAGAAGCCCCCCCTGGAGAGTGCATGCAGGGGTGTCCTCCCTGTCAGGGTGAAGTGGGGAGCAGATCTGGCATACACAGGGGAAGCTCCTCTAACTCAGGAACAGGCTGGAGAAGGAAACTGGGTGGCAGAGAGGTCCACGTGTCCCAGGCTGGCGTGGGCAGCCACTGCACTAAGCCTGAAGACCACGGCTCTCCTGCCAGCTCCCCCCTCCAGGGTAGCCTTGCCAGACACATCAGAGCAACCCGGAAGGTTGGCATTAAGTGATCTCCTGGGTATGATTCTCCTCTGACAGCCTGAGGAGAATTGGGAGGGCCATGGGGAATGCCTGCAGCAGAAAAAAGATGAAAAATGAACTCAGCTGGAAGTGTCTGCATTGCTTGACTATGACAGGGGGGTATTTTATTACCTGGCAGACATGTGCAGGATGAATTGGACAGGGGAAGTCATAATGTGAAGCATTATTGTTAATAATCCATAGTTTTCATGCGAAGTCAGGTAATCTGTATATAAAACAATGACTGTAGAACTAGTTGGGGTTCTGTGTCTAGTCACGATGACCCACAACCCTTTCACGTCATCAGAGGACTACTGGCTGTCAGGTGCAGGGGCACAGTCCACTAATCTCAGCTACCTAGAGGGCCAAGACAGGAGGATCACAAGTTTGAAGCCATCCCAGGGAAGCTAATGAGACTCTTTCTTAAAATTAAAAAAACAAAAAGAGCTTGGAATGTAGCTCATTGGTACAGTGTCCCTGGGTTCGATCTCTAGTGCTGCACAAAAAAGAAACCGTAGATAACCAACCAACCAAGCAAACAAAAACAAAGACCCCTGGCTGTGTCTGCCAGTATCTGTATCTGTACCAAGGCTAGGCCACAGGCAAGAGGAGCACATGGTGTGATGTCACACAGTATAATGTAATCAAATGCATTATTCCCCAAATAATGTTCAAGGGCTGCTCTAGGCCTGTTCTTGGCTAGCAGGAGGGCAGACCTAGGAGTCACTGTGCTGACAGGAACTGGGGGAGCACTGAATGAGGGGCCCACGGCGAGCAATGGAGAGATGGCTCTCCTGCCAAAGTGCTTGACCAGCCAGCCTGGAGCCCAGGTTTCCCCACTGAGACCAACTTAACAACCTCAGTTAAAAAGTTTTTGTCTTTCCTTTTGGCTATCTTAACAAGGCTAATGCCAACTGCACACAGTGTATCGCTGACCAGCATACGGCTGCGTGTATCTCAGGCCACAAAGGGAATGGACATTCAGGAAGCCCCTGGAACAGCCAGAGGATTGGGAGAAGGCCACAGCCCCATCCTAGGAAGTGCCAAGGTGCAGGGACCCAATCGGGGAAGTTCTGAGGGCGTGCGGTCCTAAGACAGCCCAGGACCATGTGGCTGCCCAGCCTGGTGGTATTCACTGGCGGTAGGTAGTTCAAGTCTGATTTACTTTATACTGAGGGTGGTCTGTGCCCTGCCATTGATGCTGTGTGATGCTGCTGTAGCCAGGGTTCAGCAGTGTGGCTCAAAGACTGGGCAGGGGGGTGACCTGCTCATGTTGGCTCTGACCACAGTGGACTCCGCCCTCTGTGATCACCTCCCTTAGGAACTCTTAGGCAAGGGGAAAAGAAAGGGAGAGAAGAGAGAACCTCAGGTGGAGGAGAGGCAATGCATCTGTTTTTCTTTCAGTATCAACTGCAGCAGGATAAACACACATGGTGTAGCTTAGGATTTAGGTACTTATTTCTTGCAAACTTGACAGCGTTTCTGTGTTACTGCTGTGTGCTCATTTTGCCTCTTCTTACACTATCCTACGGCTAGAATAACATATTCCGAATGCCAGTTCTCCCTCCAAGGCTGATGTACCGCCCTCAGTGGTTCAGATAGGGAGGGCTGCTTTGCCTGGGGCCACATAGCTAGCTAGGAGCCAAAGCGAGCTTGGAATGCAGGTAACCCAAGGCACAGCTCAGGAGCCTTTTTGCTAGACCAGGCTCTTGGTCAGCCAAGACTTCATTTTAATTCATAAATTTATGAGCAAAATTAGAATTGGGTTTATAAACAGAGTAGAATTAGAAAACGATTTGCTATAGTGGTACAGTTCATCTTTGTATCATCTTTTAGTTTATCTACAAGGTGGAGGGATATTCAGTAATCCTTTTTGGGGCTGGGGATACAGTAGCAAGGTCCCAAGTTCAGTCCCTGGTACTAAAAAAAAAAAAAAAAAAGAAGAAGCCCTTTCATAAGCCTCATGTGACAGAAATCAGATCTAGCAGTAATTTGAAGCTGTCTCCTAAGGAATCTGCATCTCCCAGGAGGCTTACAGCTACTTCCCCTCTTGAGGTGCATTTGGAACCACGTCATGCTTGAGGACCTTGGGGATGTCATGCTGTGTGGAAACAGCCAGCCGAGCTAGCATGCCTCCGTGCTTGCTCTCTGTGACAGCGGGAGGAAGGGATGGCGAACTGACCCACACCTGACGGGTCAGCCAGCTCATTCAGTGTCAAAGCCTCAGACTGCCAATAAGCCGCTGGTTATCCAGAATCTCTGGAAATCTGCTAGCTGGTGGTGCTGCAGCCATTGCAGAGGGGAAGAGAATTTATGGGGGCCGGCTCCATGGCAGGCGCCTGGGGAATTAACCTTGCTCCCTGCAAGGAAATTAGGCAGAATCAATTAAGACTGTGGGTGATTGAGGCCAAGGGAAAGATATTAATGGATGATGATAGAAAGTCAGAAAGAGTGGATCAGCCGCCACTTGCACTCAGAAAAAGCCTCCACATCAGCTTAGCAAAGGCGATGTGCAAATGAATGATGCTGTGACCATATCCGAATTCCCCACCAAATTACTTTATTAAATCAGTCTTTAACGAGGCCATCTGAGGGAGGCAGAATGCACAAGCAGGAAGTAATGATGGCCTTGTGGGTACAATTCTTACTAAGAGGCAACCCTGACAACTAAGCGGGGATAAATCTGCGAGTATGGCTTCAGTTATTGAGGAATTAGCTAATGAACTGACCAAACTTTGGACAGTTATCTTAGAGGTAAAGTGAATTAAGAAAGGGATGCGTGGATGGGTTACTGATCTTTAAAGCAAAAATTAAAGGAATTTGGGGGGAACTGTAAGTTATTGTTACATGTCAAGGGCACTGTGATGAAATTGGTGCAGGGCAGGCACCAGCTCGAAACTCACTTTAACTGGCGCAAAATGCTGGGGTGTATTTTAATGATCAGCTGCAGGCCAGAATGTGGACACTGCTAAGCATCTGGCTGAGCTGGAAAGGCTGACAATTTCGTTCAAGGCAAGTGTCAATTTTCTGAGTCTATGTGGGCCAGTGTAGTCGGGAGGAAACTTCCACAGGGCAAAAACACCCCAACTGGCAAGAAAGACAGGAAAGGTTATAAAATAGCAACTCTGCAGTCAGGTGATCAAACCCCAACTGCATGGTCTCACGGAGTCCTGGAGTCCCACCGAGGAGGCTGCAGAGTCCCTGGCGTGCAGAGGCTTTGAGAGGTTAAGTGCCTACCACAAGGAACAAAATGAGCAAGCGCTCAATTAGAGACTGGAGCCCCAGTCTTTCTGGAGCTAAGTCCGCCATTCCCATGGCATGTCGGAAAGCTTTTACTGGATAGAGACATATTTATCGTATGGCTTTCAAAAGGCAGAGTGTTTTCAAATTTGAGAATTCAGATGAATAGAGACACATTCTGAGCGATGCTAGGGACAAATGCAGCTGAAAACAGACTGAAATGAAGCAAGGGTGGTCAACAGGGCTCTCTCAGAGGTAGTTATTTCGTTATTCCAAAGAGAACGCACAATCCCATTAGGAATAGCCTGCCATTCTAAAAGTACTTATTGAGGGCCTACTGTGCATAAGATTCTGAGATCAGTATCGTAGGGGAGGCAGAAAGAGAGGGGGCTAAAGACAATAATAGTGTGTAAGACCTACTAGGTACAGGAAGAAACAAACAGGTAATACCTATATGCATAGGATAAAGTCTGGCCAGGAATATAAAAAAATGCTGTTTTGTTCTACTTATTCCAGAGCCACTTAATTTTCTTCTGTTTTGTATGCCTTTAAATCATGTACAGGGGCCTGGCAGGATGGCTCAGTGGTCTAAAGCGCCTGCTTAGGAAAGCTTAGGTGGCTGTAGGGACCGTGGTTCGATCCCCAGCATCACATGCTGCGCCAGCCCTGCCCTCAGGGCAGGCTGAGCCGGCCATAAAAATAAATAAAAATAAACAAACAAAAGTTCTGAAACAAGAAAAAAATAAATTAAAATAAAAAATTCTTTAAAAAATCATGTACAATGTACTTTTTTTTAAATTTAAAAAGTTATTAAGCAAGAACACAAGGAAACACATTAGCTGGTATGCAGGGGATGTCAAAGGAAGGAAAGGTTTTGGACCTGGGTTGGGTCCAATTTGCATCAGATTCAGGAAGTTAGGACCAGGACCACTGAGGCCACTGAAGATCCAGTTACCTGGGAGGTACAGAGCTGTCAGGGACACCTGGGGTTGGGTGTAGGGTGGCAAAGGGAGCGTGAGTGGAGGGGGTGCCCTGGAGGTGCGGAAGGGTGGCTAAGATGGTGTTCTCAGCACCTAACCTGGACTGGCTCTAGCTGAGGTTGTGGACTCAGGTGGGCCTGGGAGGTGAGGGAGGGGAAGAGCAGGGAGCTGAGCAGGGGTCGAGTGCATGTTGGGCTTGGTGGTGGTGGCCAGGCTTGGAGGCAGTCCAGCTGGGGCTTCAGGCCAGGGATAGGATGTGTATCTCCCAGACTCAGGATTCCTGCAGTCGCCTGTGCAACATGGAGGCATCATGGCTGCATGTTAGGGACTGTTCATTGCTGTATTTGGCTTAATTCTTTTGTTATTTATAGTCCTGGTACGCTGACAGTTGGGTGTCAGAGAAGGCATGCTCTTAGAGGGCTGCAGAGATATGGCCAGTTACCCTCTTACTTCCTGAAAAGGGGGCTCCTTGCTGGCCTCCAGGGCTGACTGATAGGTTCCTACAGGTACCCAGCAGACCTCAAAAAAGGGCTATAGGAAATTGGCAATGACCCATTCTCCCCTTGGGCCGGGAACCTGGCCACATCTTACTTCCAGAGCCTGAAAACTGAGCAGAAAGATTCCCAGAGCAGTAGCTTCCTGGTCATTCAGTCTTCGGACAGACAGTTCTTTTCAGGTAGGTTTTTTTGTTTCCCATACAAGAGGCCCCAGCTTTTCACAGTCCCCTTGGAGCTTGCAGCCACTGTCCTCTGTCTCTCAAGCCTGCTATTCTTTTAACCTTCAGTTTCATGGAGACAGAGAAGGCAGAAAAGGGGCCTTTTATAACCAAATTATCTCCGTGCATTCATCTGCCATTATGTTAATGCATCACGAAGCTCAGCAGATGGTACAAAGTCAATTATGCGGGTGTTAAAAAGGGAGAAATTGACCTTTTCAGAACTCACTTGGATTCCAGAGCATAGTTTGCAAACTCGGGCTTCAGTCTGGGCTTGTGGCAAAGACCCACAGTGATTCAGAAGGAGAGGGAGAGGGCCAGGAGGTCCTCCTGGGAACCAGACACTTACAGGCTGCCTAGCATACCTGCACATTCTTTCAAAGAGGCCAGCGTAGCCATCACAGTTGGTCTTCTGGGTCCGCAGGATGTCAGTAGGCTTGAAGGCCTGGCGGTCCTTCTCCTGGGCAGCCTCAACGTCGTACTCTGGAGGGCAGAGGAGGGTCAGAAAGGAATCAGGGCCCTGCGGCAGCTGAGATGGGAGAAGACCCCACTATACTGGCGTCTCCTCCTCCTCTAGCCCCAGCTGTTCCGTGAGCATCATCAGCCAGGGGAGTCACAGCAGGCTGATTGGAACCGGGACACCAGACCCAGCTACATCTGGAAACATGTCATCTTTGGTCCAAGTGATAAGAGGAAGAGTGAGGCAGAGCAAGAGAGAGGCTACTGGCTTTTTGGCTCCTGGGGGGAGCTGTATGTGCATATAGTCATGTGGTGGGAGCAGTAAATAGTCTCCCTTGGATATTCTATTTTTGTTCCTGTCCCTTGAGGTATTGCTGGTAGGGTGGGGTGAGCGGAAGTGGTCCCTCATGTTCACACCCTCGACCAGTGTCAGCTGAGTTCATCCTCTCAGCCGTCTTCAGGAGGACAAAGAAAGAGCCTATGACAGGCTGAGGGAGGCTGGGCTGCTTTTCCTGTCCAAAGACTAGGAAACCATGCTGTGACTGGCACCTCCATCTTCTCATTTGCCCTTGCAAACAGTGGCCTTCCCTCGGCTTGGCTTGGCCCACGAGATTCCCAAGTGTTATGATTTATGTCTAGTTGTCCCCCCAAAGCTCTACAGCCAAGAGAGAAGACAGAATTTAGTACCAGAGAAGTGGGGTCATTGCTGTGGCTATATGTGACAATGTGGATTGCAAGCTTTTGGCAATGGCTTATGGGAAGAGATAGGAAAGGTTCAGAGATTCAGATTGAAGCACTGGAACAGCTTCGGCTATTCTGTAGGGGAGATTTTGGTCAGAGCTTAGACCAGAAGACTGGCAGAAGGCCTGCCTGTAAAGACCAGGCTGAGGAGGTTTCTGCTGGGAAAAACGACAGCACTGGTTGTTGGACTCTAGATGATTTGTGCTATGGGTTGGCTGAAAGTCTGTCAGAATTTTGCTTGTGCCCAGGGACTTTGCCTAAGACTGAGATTAAGCATGATGGACTGATTAATCTTTCAAGAGATATTTCAAAGCAGCGAACTATTGGAGCAGTGGCATAGTTGTCACTGGTGGCTTCTAGCCAGATTTATGTTGAAAATCAAGAGGAAAAATCCAAGCAGGATGATTTAAAATATTGTGAGTTTGGTCAGGAAGGAAGCACCAGGAGAGCTGTGGACTGCAAAGATGGAGCAGAAAGCATCTCCATTGCTGGGAAGGAACCAGAGAATCAAAAAGATAGCCTGAGGGCAATACAAGAGGTGGCACCTCTCCACCCTTTGCAGCCCCAGAATTGCAAAGGAGAGAGGCTTTGTCTGGAGAAGAAAGCTACTGAGACCTAAGGATCAGAATGGTGGCATCAGCCAAACCAGGTTCCAAAATGGCACCAGCATGGAGAATTTATTCCTCAGAATGAAGGTCAGAGTGTTCATCAATCCAGGCACTCCACCCCTACAGGCAGGAGAGAAGGAGGCCTGACTACTGCTCCAGCTGGCAGCAGACTTTGGCATCATCCACGTGGCAGTTGTTTTAGTTACATTGAGAATGCAGGAATTCTGAGGTTAATAAGGCTTTCACTTAGATTGCAGAAGGCCTGGGAAGCCAGGCAGTGTGCCCCTGAGAGAGCAATGCGTAAAGCTGTGTGTGAGAAGCCTGTTCAGTGGAAACCCCAGAAGTTTGGAAAAGCCAGGAACGTGGAGCATGCAAAGAGGGAGCAAAGCCAGCCTGAGAGAGAAGCCATGGAAACTACCACCAAGAGTGCCTTAGGAACAGAGCTGCATGGAGCCCACAACTCAGTGCAGACTTGTGTTGGTACTAGTGTTTTGTATTCCCCTGTTGTTTGCAACTTTTGGACTGGCAATGTTTATTTTGTATTTTTGAATGTTTGATATGTTTAACTTTTCTGTTGTACAGGGGCTCACATTCAGAGTTTGCCTTGGATCTTGGAGGAGACTTGGGATTCGGACTTCTCAGCAATGCTGAAACTGTTGGGCCTTTGGCAACTCTTCGAGATGAACTAAAATGTCTTTTGCACAAAGGGATATGTATGAGACTTTGGAGGTGCAGGGACAGAATGTTATGGTTTACATCTAGTTGTTCCCTCAAAGTCTCATGCAATCATGGGGCGGGGACTTCTAGAGTTTGAGACTTGCCTCATAATCCCTGGGATTATGAGTTTTAGTACTGATGGTATTATGGGTCTGAGTACTTCTGGGATTATGGGGGTAGCCTAAGGTGGATAGGCTGAGGCGGAGAGCCTGAATGTAAGATAGAGAGAGACGGAGTCGTCTTGTTGCTCTCTGCTGCCCTGGTTGTTCCATTGGCTCTGTCGCCACTGTTGCTATTCCACCACCGTGAACTGCTGGCCTCTGCATTGTGCCTCTCTGCCTTGAAGCCAACTGAGTATGGACTGAAACCTCAGTAACTGTGAGCTAATAAACCTTTCGTTCCTTCATTTTGGGTGTTGGGTATTTGTCCCAGCAATGAGAGAAGAGTAACTAAGACACCAAGGCCATCCTTTGAGAACCCAGGGCCTACGCTCGGTCCTGGGGCTGGGGTCACCAATGTGGCAGCAGGGAGCAGGAAGAGCAGAAGTCTGTCTGTCCTTCTTAGACATGTACTTTATGGAACCCCTTTCCAAATAACTATGGCTTCCTTAAACAATGGAAATCTTTTGTGGAGATGCTTTTTAGCCTTGGTCTCCTTGTCTCTATGGATCAGGCTCTTTAGAAAGCCAGGATGGAGAGAAAGCTCTCACTGAATGAGGATCTTGGCTCTGGAAGGTGCCTGAGGTGTCTTTCCTTATTCAACTCAGCCATTGAGGAGTTGTTCCTAACTTTCCAACTCACTCTACATTCACTGGGGCAGGGCCCTGCTGAGAGTAGCATCAAGTTCTAGAGTGAGCTGCAGCACAAGGAAGCTTACCTATATGGTGACAGACCCAGATCCAGATGGCACGGACCCTTTCCAGATCACTGTCAGCCTCCTGGAGCAGGTCACTCACCAGTTCGTCTAGACCACTCTTGACTGTTACCTGGGGAGCAGGAAAGGCACTCTGCATCAGGCCTGGGGAGTTCAGATATTGGCCTCGGATGCGAGGAAGGGGGCCAGCAGGGGGCCAGTGCAAAGCTCCCAACCACCTACAAAGTCCTCTAAGATCTGACCTCAGCCACCGCCCTATCCTGCACATCAGACTCCACCCACATGTGCATACTTTTTTTTATATATACATTGCTCCCCTCTCTGAAAGCTCTTTCAAGGCCCAGCCTCGGCTCAGTATCTCACACTTTTGACCAGTCTTGCCCTCCCTTCAGGCAGGGAAGCTGATGGGCACTCAGCTTCACTCATCGGGGCAGGGCCCTGCTGACAGTAACAAAAAGTACAAAGGGTAGACTGAAGACAAATCACACGGAAATGGGGGAAGTCAGACAGGGCAGGTGGTGCTGACCAGCTGAGTCAAGTCATAGCCTTAGAAACAGAACAACTTTTCTTGGAAGATCCTGGGGCCAGGTGGGTATGTGGACAGCTGTGGCTGCTTCTGGTTATGTTAATACTTCCAAAAACAACCTATGAGTGCAACACCATCATTATCCAAATCTTAACAGCTCTTGGAATGGAAAAAAATCTTCAAATTCATGTGAAATGGCAAGGAGCTCCATAAAGACAAAGCAATTTTGAAAAGAGAATAAGGATAATGGATCCACTCAATTTCAAAACTCACCAGAAAGCTAGTCAAAGTAGGTTTGTAGTGGTAGAAGGATTATATAGGCCAGTGGACTAGCACTGAGAGAGATGAGCTTGTGTATCTATGTCCAACTGATTTTTGATAAGGGTGTCATGTCCATTCAGTGGGGGAAAGAATAGTCTCTTTAAGAAATGACATTGCAACTCTGGATTTCCACATACAAAAGAAGGAAATTGGACCTCTACCTCACACCATATACAAAAATCAACTCAAAATGGACCAAAGACTCACATATAAGAGCTTAAACCATACAATTCATAGAAGAAAACAAGGGGGTAAGCCGGGTGTGGTGGCGCACACCTGTAATCCCAGCACTCGGGAGACTGAGGTAGGAGGATCAGTGCGAGTTCGAGACCAGCCTGGGATACCAAAGTGAGTTCAAGGCCAGCTTGAACTGCATAGCGAGACCCTGTCTCAAAATGACAAAAACAAAAACAAAACAAAACAAAAAAACCCAAGGGGGTAAGTCATAATGACCTTGGAGTTTGACAATGGATTTTTAGATATGACACCAAGTATATGAGTGACAAAAGAAAAAAAATAGATAAATTAGGAGTTCATTAAAATAAAAGATTCTGTACCTTAACAATACTATTAGCAAAGTGAAAGGGCAACTTGGGAACATAGGAGAAGATATATTAAATCATATACCTGACAAGGATTTAATATTTAGATTGTGCAAAAAAACAAAAAAAAAAAACAAAAAAAACAAAAACAAAAAACCAAAACTCTCATATAACCAGACAAAAAGACAATCCAGTTCAAAAATGTGTAAAGGACTGGGTCGAACAGACATTTCTCCAAAGAGTATATACAAATGCTCAACAAGCACCTGGAAAAAAATCTTTAACATCATTTGTCATGAGAAAAATACAAATTAAAGCCACGATGCTCTAAACACCTTATATGTACTAGAATGTCTACTAGGCTGTCTACATTAGCGTCCAGGTTCTAAAGTGGTACGGCTGCCAGGAATAACGCGGTGGTGTTTTCTGAAAAGTTAAGCACAGAATTACCATACGATCTGGAAATTTCACTCCAAAGTATGCACACACCGCAGGCACTGCAGAAGTCAGTCAGTCAGATGCTTGTTACTGGCAGTGCGACAGCCAAAAGAGAGAAGCAAGTACCTTGTCCATTCATCCATGAATGGGCACACACAGTGTGCTTTATACATACAACGAAATATTATTGAGCCAGAGAAAGAAAAAACTGAGTTTATTCTATCCAACATGTGGTACTAAGTGAAATGAGCCAGACACAAAAAGACAAATAGTGGGTGATTCCATTTAAATGAACTATCCGGCATAGACAAATGCATAGATTATAGGGTGGGGGGATGGGAAGGGGTGGATGTGGGATGTTATTCCTTAATAAATACAGATTTTTTGTTGCATATGATGAAAGGGTTTGCATATGATTGTGAGTGTAATTAATATCGGGGAATTTTATATTAAAATGATTAAAATGTCAAGGGTTTTTTTTGCTTTTGCTCTTTGAGATAGACTCTTCCTATGTAGTTCAGGCTGGCCTCGAACTCACTTTGTAACTGAGGCTGGGCTCACACTGGTGGCAAGCCTCCTACCTCAGCCTCCTGAGGGCTAGGGATTACAGGTATGTGCCAGCATGTCCGGCTAAAATGGCAAATTTTATATCACAGATAATTCACCATGGTAATCATGATAAAAGAATGAATTAGCCTTTTGGAAGCCGTGCAGGGAAAACTGACTTGGGACTGCTGGAAAGGCGGCCGTGGTCCTGGCCCACTTCCTAGAGAAGCTGAGGCAGCTGCCGCTTCCACTGCCATGGTGCCTGCATCTCTCCAGCTGCTGTGCGAAGGTCTCTCACTGCTGAAACCGAGAGAGTCACCTCCAGGCAGCCCTGCCACACGTTGGTGCTTTGACCTCCTGGATGCCCTCAGGCCCCCTTCTCCCACTCTGCCTTGCTCTTCTGCTTCACCCTCTACCATGGCCTGCCCTACTCCATGTTTCTTCCCTGCTCCTCTCCCAGGGCTCAGCTCTCAGTCCTCACTGTCCTTGGGTTGCTCTTCGGTGGCCTGGTCCTGGGGCACCCTCTTCAAGTCCTTCCCTGGTCACCCACTGCCCTGTGGCTGTGTCTCTGGGCTCAGCTGGGATCTTGGTGCTGGCCTGGCCAGCAGACCGTTCCATCCCTTTTGTTACCACATGTCCCCCACCAGATTGGGTCCCACCCACCCACGCCTCTGATCTCCACAGATGGCCAAGGGTTGGCTTACTCTGAGGCCAGGCGGAATTGGCCTCCAGCAGACGCCCTGCTCCTCCCTCTGCCTTTCACTGTCTCTGTGCTGGCTTTGGTCTGGGCCTCCTGCTCTGCATAGACAGCTCTTCCTCAGCCAGGGCCCTTTTGTCCCATCTCCCCTGCCTCCCGACTGCCCGATGTCCATGTCCCTCTGCTCCCCCATCTTAAATGCTTTCCCAGGCTCTTCCTCAGCCGTGCACAGCCAGCCTCCGCCTCTCCTCCTGCCTCCTGGGCATCTTCGTCCACCTTCTCTTCCATCCTCCAGCTCTTGGTGTCAGGCCAAGGCCTCCATCTCCCTCTGGAGAATCACTTCTGATTCTCCCACCCACTGAGGCATGCCCAGGCCCCAAGGCAGGAGATGGTGGCAGCTCATGAGCTCTGGAGTGAATGTGATCACAGACACTCTGGCCGTCTGTACTCATGGTCTTCCCCCACCCTCTTCCTCCCTTTTTTTGAGCTGTTGTGTGACACAGCTCAGCAGCAGCGATGTCCAGGTAGGCAGGAACAAGGCAGGGCAGGGCCTGCCAGAGGGCCCTGTCAACAGCATGGCTCAGGGTGTACAGCCCGGGGTGGAGGCACAGAGTGCTGGGTTGTGTTGGGGAAAGCAATAGCGCCGGGTCCTGCATAGACATCCGTGCCTGAGGCTCCTGTTCCCTACCACGTGCTGTGCAAAGGCGTGCCCAGGCCATTTACCTCAGCAACTCAGAACACCTGCAAGAGGGACCAAGGGACCCTTGGGTCCTCGGCCAGTGGGCCAGCTCTCCTACCTACCTGTGAGGCATAGGCATCCAATTTTTCAAACTGATGCAGATCCAGAGGCATGGACTTTAGGCTGGACCGGTCCCAGGGGTAGGCTGGAAACACAGGGAAGTTCTATGAGCAGCTGGATCCTCCAAGCGGGGCTGCTTGGCTCAGGCCTTGCCAGCTCTTGGAAGCTCTGTGACTGATTAACCTCTAACAAAATTCCTAAAGCCCAAGAGCTGGTCCCAAGAGCTGCATTTCCTAGAAGGGTTCCTTGGGCTAATTAATTTGGGTACCATGGTAGCTCTTGTAGTCCTTTTGAATACCCGCAGGAAATAGAAGCTGATTTTGTGGACCCTGAGATAATAGGGTTTAAAAATTTGGCTTCACCTCAGTCAGCCCTGCAGTGAAGTTTCCAGATATACCGATGATGCAATTCATTTCATGCCATTTAGTTTTCTGGGGATTCCCATGGGGAGCACCCAGGCAATGCTGCTGGCCACTGACAAACTCAAGAGCGTGGGTCTGTGCCATGGACATGTGCTGAGGGGAGGCTCATTTGGCAACCAGACAAGCCTCTTCTCTTGTCCGTGGCCAGAGGGAGACTGGAGAATCCCATCAAAGCCATCTGTGGAGTGGCGTTCTGGTGCCTGAAGCACTGAGAACAGGGGTGCAAAGGAGGCAGGCCTCACAATCACTGCTTTGTGTTCAGCTTTGCTCAGGCGCCTCCTGCTCAGAGACTGGGCCTCAAATCAGGACTGCAGGGAGGAAAGGAAGTGAAGACTGATGCTGTCCCCGGGCCCCCTGGGCTGCATGTGGGACCCAGTAGAGCCACAAATCAGTGTTAGGGGGTAGAGCTGGAACTCAGGGGCCAGCCCCCGATGGGCTCCTGCTCTACCCTCTGCTACTAGAGATGGGATATTTTGCTGGGCTCCCTGATTTAGGCCATCCTGAACCCCTGCCTTGTGGAGTCCAATCAAGCTACCCTTCAACCAGCCCCTCAGAAGGAATAGGCCACCAAACCCCTCCTGAGTATCCCCAATTCTCAAGGGCCACCAGGTAACCTGAGTGGCTATTCATTAGACTTCAAATTAACATGTCTCCACCTATGGTTGTCCCTTATGGAAGAGGGACGGCACTTCTAAAGTACAACTGGAGACCCTATTTCACTAGTTTTCTCCTTTCTTGGTTCTATTTATTGTAGCATTTAATATTTCATGTCGAATACACCTATTCCGGAAGTACTCATGTAAAAATATGATCCTTCCATAGTAAAGAGGACTTTTCAAAAAGAAATCTATAATAATTTGTGCCTCATAGACGTTACCTTCTGAGATTATATAAGATCCAAATATGACTTTGCACAAATATATGTGAAACACTAGGAAGATTAACTAATCATTCTAATATTAAAGTAAAAGTGTAGGAAGAAATGCAGGGCTGGGTATCTGCCCTACTTAGGGGGAAACAGAGGCCCCGGGAATGCAAGGGAAGAAAGAGCAGGGTTCCAACCTAGTCTGTCCATCACCCATGCCCATGTGGTGTCTCGTCTTCCGCCTGAGCCTTTGTTCATTTGCCTCCTCCTCCCCTACAGACATCTGGCGTTCCATTGCAAGTCGATGTAATTCTGAATTCAGTTTTAATGTTCCTTGCACTGGGCAGATTGGTTATCAGAAGGGGTCAGCTTTTACCTCTGGGATGACCTCTGGTATGAGAGTTTTCCCCGTCTCCACCTGTCCACAGGGGACCTGTCTATCAATCCTGGCACTTGTTGCTTCAGATTCAGAGGTGGCCACAGACTCTCACTGGCCCCCTGAGAAGCCGTTGCCAATTGCTGCGAGATGGGAGCACAAGGCTAACAATATGCTCTTTTGAGAATGGCCCTAGGGAGGATCTGGAACTCACCGAAGGCATCTTTGTTTCCAGGCTGCCGGGCTCTTGTGTTTCCATTTTTATCACTTTGTAAACCTATAATATCCCAAAATTCAGAAGTAGAGGCATTTTAGAAGACAAAGAAGTGCAAGGTCTGATGATTCTGATGGCAATTCTTTGCAGATCTTGATTCTGAGCCCTTTTTTGCGCTCTCCTTTTCATAGTCCCCTTTATCTTATCTTACCCTCCAGTGAATGATGAGCAGTGGGAGAGGCGGAGACCCTGGAAACAGGGACTGCATAGAAGGACAGGGAGCTGCAGCTGTGGGCAGAGGCCGGAAACCCTCGGACCTCAGCGCGTTGGATCATGGGCAGGCCCACCTGGAGCCGGATGCTCCTGCCTCCTCTCCCTCTTGTGCCATCTTTAGACACCACTGGGCATGTTGAGAGGATGAAGGTTTTCCCTCTGGATAACCACAGGATGAGAAAGAGCCATGGGCAAATGAGAATGGAGGAGGGGAAGGCAGCCTGGGGTGCTTGGGATTCGGAAAGATGGAGTATGGGTAGTAATCAAGTGACAGCTGAGCCCTGTGAATTTAGAACTGTTAAGGCCAAAAGGCTGCTGGTAAGTAAGGCTCTGCACGGAGATGAAAAAGAATATTTCCTGCTGATTTGAAACCAGGTTGGGAAGATTTGGTCCCTGACGGAAAACAGGCAGCCCTGGAGGTGGAGGATGTCGAGGCAGGTGCTTTATGTCCTTAAAAGACACTTCAGGCTATAAATACAGCAACAGGAGATTGCAAATATACACAGACCATTCTGAGAAATGCTGCTATTCTATTTCTCACACGAATGTTTTGCTACTGCCTTTACGCTTTGATGGAATGAAAGAGACTGAAAAGAGTTCTCTCATTTAGCCATGAGATGGACACACGAAGCTCTGCAATGTAGTGGAGGAGGTCTGATGGGCTGGCCTGTGCTGTGCATGGTGTTAGCCAAGTAGCACGGTTCAGGCCAGTGGCTTCAGGGTTGGATCGGAGTTCTGATCTGCCTCCTAGGTGGGCAACTTGGGAAAATACTTTGTCTTTCTAAACTGCAGTTTGGTGATCTAAAAAAGCAACACTAACACTGTTAGGACAGTATTCAATGAAGAGAAATTCTTTAGCATCACGAATGCTCTTCTTACACAGTCGACAAATGGTATCTAAAAACATCAGTAACACTCTTGTGATAAAATGCCTCTTTAGCTATATGCCAGTGTCACTCAGGACTAATTCCAGAGACATAAGAACAGCGGAGGCTGGGTGGAGAGAGTCTCCCAGTGTGAAGCTGCGTGCCTCTGACTGTTCCAAGTTTGTACGACCAGGCTAACATTCCCCTTTCCTCAGAAGATTCTGAGGCTGGCATCTGGCCCCCCTCCTTCCCTCAATCTTTCTTGCCAGCCCTCCACCATAAGCACCCCTGTAGGTACATACGTTTAGCCAAGGAGAACTTCTTGAGAAACTGGGGCATGGCATCTCGAGGGTGGACCTCTACAGTCAGCTGTGTCCCTGCAGTGGGAGGGAGGGAGAGAGGAGGTGCTGCCTCAGCCAGGCTGTCAGAAACTCATCCATTGTAGACCTTTCTTTCTTTCAAACAAAGAAGTGATTCTTTTTTTTTTTTTTTTTTTTTTAATTAAAGAAACTGAATCAACAAGCAAGTAGACAATTTCTAGATCTAGCAAAGGCTAGTACACTGTGTTTGCCTCCCACTGGATAAAACTCCCCATCTTGGGTAGAACGGCTGGGAAGACAATCTGCACGGGCAGAAGGAAGACTGTAGAGGGAGACCAGTATTTAAAGCATTGTCAAATTGGCATTCTCTTTCCTGCCCTGGCTTCAGCTAGCCTAGACTCACAGGCATCTTCAAAGCCAGAGTGTAAAAGGGAAGGAGACGAAAAGTGCTCAAGAGGATTCATCCTCTTTGATTGGGGAGGGAAGTGAGGGAGGTCTGAGAGAAAAGAGGAAAGCCCCAACATTGTGTTTTCTGGCTCTGCACCTAGGCAGCTCTGTGGGCAGCAGCGATGGTGGCAGTCAGGCAGGTACCTCAGGCTTTCTCTCCTATCAGAGGTGCTAAGGTCTCAAGAGTGCAGAGGCAAATGCTCATTGTCTTTTCTGTTAGCTGCTGCCTGGCCCCAGATGCAGGCACAGATAGGGGAAGTACATGGAAGAATAAACCAAAGCCCAGCTCTTTGGTCAGAGGCCCAGGAAGTGGACCACAAAGATGAAGGGACTACAGGGCACAATTCCTCAGTGTCGGAGACGAACTCTGCGGTCACCTCTGAGTTCTGTGTGCACTGATCTTGCCTTAAACATCACACCACAGTTTTTCAGAATGGAACACAGGGCAAGAGCAGTGGCTTAGTTCAAGTCTGGCCACTGGGTGGCACCCATGCGGGCAGATTGGTACAGCATGGCAAAGGCTACAGTCCTGAATTACTCAGCAAGAGATCCAGGAAAATCGCACTTGGAAAAAGAAAAGGTAACCAACCAACACCTGCCAATACTGTGATGACACAAAGGCAGAGACTGACCTTATGAAAAACACGGTCGCCATGCTGCAAAAACTGAGGGCAAATAGTTTGACAGCAGATGCAAAGATACAAAGTGCCAGCAAAGATATGGTGTCACTGGAGAGACACAAATTAGAACAGCACTGAGATTCACCCAGAAAAAATTGCTACCATCAAGAAAATAACTAACAACAAATGCTGGTGGGGCTGAGGAGGAAAAGGAATCCTTGTCCATTGTTGGTGGGAATGTAGACTGCTTCCATCACGGTAGAAATCGGTGTGGAGATTCCTCAAAAGACCCTAAAACTAGAGGTTCCATTTGACATTTCTGGGAATCTTCTTGAAAGAATTTGTAATAGCTAGACCTTGCAAACAAACTAAATGCCCGTCAACTGATGAATGGATGAAATACGCTTTTTTTTTTTTTTAAAAAAATGTAATGGAGTACTACTTGATCATAAAGAAGGATAAAATTGAGACATTTCTGGGTAAATGGATGCACCTTTAGGCCATACTCTGAGGTGAAATAAGTTGAACACATATGTTTAAAGATGGAGCGGTTTCTCTGGTGTGAGAAGCCAAAAGTGCAATTAAGGAAAAAAATGCATACTAGACACTGGGAAATGGGAGGAAAATATCCAAATGAGAAGAGGACCCAAGGAGAAGAAGGAGGAGAAGGAGGAGGAGGAGGAGGAGGGGGACAGAAAGGGACAAGAAAACAAAAGAAGAAGGGAGCTAGATAGGCGGTCTAAATGCCTGCCTGGCAAGCACAAGGACCCGGGTTTGATCTCCGGTACCTAAGACCATGCTGGCCATTGAAACTGGGTGTGGTGGCTCGCTTCTGTAACCCCGGCAATGGGGAGGCTGAAGCAGTAGCATCACTATGAGTCTGAGCTCAGTAGTGAGACTCTGTACCAACCAAATAAATACCCCAAAATAGAAAAAACAAAACAAAACAAAAACACAAAGCTTTTGTAAATAAGGAGGGGAAGAACAGTTGATGGGAGGGGCTGGGAGTGGGAAAAAAAGAAGCAAGATATATCATGTACAGTACAGATGCTCTAGGATAAGTGTGATCATCATGTATATCTGAAATGTGCCCAGTAAAATAGGAAAATGTGGGGGAAAAAAAGACCTGAAGGAAGTGGACAAATGAACAGTCACAGCTGGAGATGTTAGCACACCTCTCTCAAGTGTCATCATGGAGAGATTTAATAGGCAATTAGCAAATATATGCAAAAAGTGAACAATACCACCAGCTAACAGGATTTATTTGCTATTTGTGGAATGCCTTACAAAATGACAGCATGATACTTCATGTCAAGTGTCTATAGAGCATTCACCAAGATGGACCTTATGCTATGTATAAAACAAACCTTAAACCAGTTCAAAAGAATCGACATCATGCAAGGCTGCTCTCCACCATGCAGTTGCAGCTAAAAGTTAGAGATAGAGATTAATTGGAAGCTCTTCAAATACTTGAAAATTAAGTACACACTTTCCAAATAATTTTTCTAAAGAGGAAATCTTTCAGAGATACTAGAAATATTTTGAATTCAGTAACAGTGTGCTGTGAAGTCCAAGAAATTCTTAAAGGGAAATCTGTAGCATTAAATTCTTACATAAGAACAGAAGAAAGATCTTAGATTATTAGCTTAAGCTTCCAACCTAATAAGGCAGAGAAATAATAGAAAACAAATTCCAGGCTAAGTAAAAAAATGCTGTAAATATGAGAATAAATCCGTGAAATTAAGCATAAAACAATAAAGCATAAATGAAAGCAAAGCCTACCTCTTTTAAAAGATAAGTAAAAATTGATACATCTTGAGCTAGGAGAATAAAAAAAATGGTATGACACAAACCAGGAGTTGAAAAAAATAATAATATTGTATGCTGACACAATATAGAGAAATTAGATCTTGTACATTCCTGGTGGGATTATAAAATAGAATAGCTACTCTGGAAAATAGTTGGGCACTTTTCTTAATTTTTGTGTTCCTTACTTTTTTTTTTTTTTTTTTTTTTTTTG
>PVJA010021376.1:0-35664 GCA_004027025.1 Myocastor coypus | reverse complement strand
CAGTTCAGGCTGGCCTTGAGCTCACTTTTGTAGCCGAGGCTGGTCTCGAACTCACACCGATCCTCCTGCCTCAGCCTCCCGAGTGCTGGGATTACAGGCGTGCGCCACCACGCCCGGCTATATAGCTTTTTTATTGTTTAAATTTAACAATGGTTATATTACATATTTTCATCGTCAGATCAGTTTAGATTAATACATATAGGTATATAAGATTGATCAAACAATTAAACATTAACTTTTCTCAATAGGGAGGTGGGTCATGCCCACACACTGCACTCTATAGAATGATTGTGAGAACAATATGCAATATGTCAACTTTCAAAGAAAAGAAGGGGGAAAAGAAAAAAAAAAGTAATGTGGATTTAGAAAGCTTTTGTTTTTTGAATTGTCTTAATTTAATTTTAGTATAAGGATAATGTAGGTATCATAACAGTAAGTTGTAGGAATTTATTTTAAATAATAAAGGCAGTATTCTTTTCTCTTTCATTAAAGAGACTATCCTCCATGTTCCTACCCTCTCATGTTCATTGAGATTTTACTCTATTTTTGGTTGGGGGAAAGCCCAAACTGGGAACTACTATAAGCTCCCAGTGACGGCATGAAAGTCAATGCCTACTAATTACTTATGTGGTGTATAGAGGAGGCTGTAGAAGGCTCCACTTGGGCGATTATTCTGGTATAACTTAATATGTGCTGCTGTAATTACAGCAACTTTTGGAAACATGATAGAATTGAGGAATTTTTCACAGGTTAAAAGAAACAAAATTACTGACCTTGGAAAGCTTATGTTATAAAGTACAGAGCATCTTGTAATTAGTGGTTTTTAAAGCTTAAAACATAAAGTTCCCAGTAAAAATCTGTGGTGTGGTGATATGTGGTATGAAGGCAGATGAATAAAATTTACTGTTATCAGCCATTCAGGAAATAAATGTTATTTCCCTTGGTTCATTCAGCACACAATGACTGTAGTAGGGATAAGGTCACTTTGGAGGGACAGTTCAAGTGCATGTTTATTTCTGTGATGACCTGGATGAAGATCTTGTAGGCAAAGGTAGAGATGACAGTCATGGGCCCCAAACACATTAGAGGACTGTAGCACTATGCCTACACTAAAGTACTGGGCCCAAAATTTTGACTTTTCTTCAAGAGGATGTGAAAAGTGAGACTTCGTATGAATACATTTGAGCTAAGCTAGTAGCAATGTTTTGAATCTTTCTGTTCAGTATTGCGTGCCCAACAACATTCTTCACACCCATTCAGTTTTGCACAGAGGAAAACTTCTCTTTCCTCTCAGCCAGGAATTGTATTTTCAAAGTCAATATGCAGGTCTCAAGGGACACTCCACCTAGCTGGACTCTTTCTCACTATCTTACTCTGAGTTCCTTTTTCCCATCTTTTTTTTTTTTTTTTTTTTTTTTTTCAGGCAGGATCTTGCTAAAGTGAGTGCTGAGTGAACTCCTGGGGTGCTGGGATTATAAGTATATGCCACCATGCCAGGTGGTCATATTGTATTTTTATAACTTTATTGAGTTCAGTTTTTCTTTTAAATGAGCATATTTAAAGCAAACAGTTTCATAAATTTTGATACATGTGCATTGGCTATGAAAACATTACCACAATCCAGATAAATACTTTGATTGCCCATGAAATTGTCTCATGCCCTTGTGTAATCCCTTCTTCACTCCACCTCCACCCCTATGCAATGGATATCACTATACATTAGATTATATTCCTCAGAATTGTACATCAATGGAATCACAAAGCATGTCCTCTATATTGCCTGTCTTCTTCCATTCAACAGAACACATTTGGGTTTCACTCACACTGTTGTACATATCAATAGTTCATTCTTTTCTACTGCTAAGTTACATTCCATTGTATGAATGTACCATGACCTGCTCATCTATTCACCTATTGCTGAAACATTTTAGTCAGTTCAGTAGATGTGTGGCTACTGAGATTTTAACTTCCTTACTGTATGTTTTCTGTTGGAAGTTCCCTTTGTTCTTGCTTAAATATATCACTTAGAATTTTTTAGCTCCCTTAAGATATTTTTCAAGGTTATTATTATTATTTTATGAGCAGAATATATTTATTGGGAGAAAGAAAGCTCCTGTCTGAGAGAGGAACAGGAGGGACGTCCCTGAGCGGGTGGTTCCCTCAAGTTTATTATCAATTTTTTAAAAACCAGGAAAATCTTGTTTCTAAAGTCTGCATAATGTTCTCTAAATAACTACTATGAGGACAGCAATATGCATTGTATCAGTTATTGAGAATGTACTACTAATGTGTTTTGAAACTGCTGCATTGATATTTCTTATGAAAAGTAATAAAAATAACAAAAATTTCAGAAGAAAAAAAATGTTTGTGTCCTAATTCCAAAGAAGCGGGCTTGTGTTTGTCTCTAGCACCATCATTTGTGTTAGGGCTTGCCTGTTTCCCTGGGTGCCTGGTGACTTGACCTTGCTGGTCATGACCTGGAAAAGGTTTATGTTAGGATGCAGGGCAGTCATTTTTTGTCCTTTCATTGGTATCTTTTTCTCTGTTCAGTGACAAAGTACCTTCTCTCCAGTTCTCCAGTTGAAGGGGTGGAGAGGTTTGATTAGCTGCTTGCTCCAGCCTGGGGGTATTACATTTTATAGTCCAAATAATGTGGGAAAGGGGCTTCTAAGAGACTGTCCATTTTGGTTAGGCTTTATGTATTAACTTCTGTCCTCCTATTGCTTAGTAAGAGTAAATGCCCTCTTGGAAAAATGGGCAATTTGGTACCATAGTATTCTGCTTATCACTCTGATCAGAGGCGTTTATGAAAAATTGGCCAATGAATTCCCATTAACCTTTCCCCTATTCATCAACTTCAAGGCCATCTTAAGAAGGTAACTTTCTACAGCACTTTTCATTTTCTACTTTTTTTGGGGGCAGGAAGATTGAACCAAATAATCTAGTACACCGTCACAGAAAAGAAGAAAACAAATCTGCTTTTTCCATGGGATTCCTCCAAAGAACTCAGATATTGATGGGACATGATTTATATGGACAACTTGATTAGGGATAAGAGGGCTAGAACCTATACAATTATTTTTAATAAGTGCTCATGATATATAGCAACATCAAAAAGATCTTTTTTGGGGTCTTTTTGAGACAGAGTCTCACTCTATAGTTCAGGTTGGCCTGACCTCACTTTGTATCCCACACTGGCCTTGAACTTGCAGGAATCCTGCCTCCTCAGTCTCTGGAGCGATGGGATTACAGGTTTGTGCCACCATGCCAAGCTAAGACATTTTGTAAAATGTAAATGTCAGTTATAACACAAGAATAGCATCATCAAAGTAACTTAGAAATCACTTCCCTCCTGCTAAGGAGTTTATTGATGCTTAGATTCAAAGTTAATGCCAGATGCACATGCCTGTAATCCCAGCACTCAGAAGGCTGAGGCAGGAGGATTGGTGAGAGTTCGAGACCAGCCTGGGCTACAAAACTGAGCTCAAGGCCAGCCTGAACTGTACAGCAAGACCCTGTCTCAAAAAGACAAAATAATAATAATAATAATAATAATAATAATAATAATGTTTATTGAAAGTGTTGTTTAATTTTTTGATCAGTCTTACATACCTATGTCTGTCAATCTATACAAATTTGATGATGAAAATATGTAATGCAACCATTGTTAAATTTTTCTTGTTTTGAAATTCTGTACTATATGTACTCTTTCTTGTTACTATTTTTTTCTATCTTTGTTTCTGCTATTTTTACTCTTTAAAATATTTTTTTAAAAAAAAGTACCAGTACAATTTGAGTTCTGACTGTGTATTAGACATTCGAGTAAAAGTTATATATTTATTAAAAAAAAAACAAAGTTAATGCCAGATGGAAAGCTGCTGCTTTTCTGTTTGGACCCACATCTCCTTATATGTAACATGATGACATTCTAAGCATCCAAGGGCCCAACATTCTTAATTTTAGAATATTTTTGGAACACATAAGAGCTGAAAGAGGTGATCAGCTAAAGAGATTAACTGAGAAGGCTCTTAATTAGTGAGAAAAGTGAATGAAATTACCATTAGAGATATCTATGTCAGTATCTCTGGTCTCTTTTTCCTGGGTTCAGGTTTTTTTTTGGGGGGGGGCTCGTAGAGTGCTTATGATTGTTAATTTTGATTATATGAAACAAAATTCAAACATTAGGTTATCTCTTCTGCATTAGATTCTGATAAATGTTGCTCAAGTACTGACAAAGGTAATATCATAAACATTAAAAATGTTCACATAAATAAATTATAACCGTCAAGGCAGAAACATATTTTAGCAAAATGTGTACTGATTGATGTCTCCTCTTCTCAGTTAAAAACAGCATTTGAAACTCTGTCTGACTTCAGCTGCCTGTTAGAGTTTAAATTTTCTAACAAAATAGGAATTTGTGCTCTTCTTCCCCCTGCCCTACCTTTTAACCTCCCTACCTTTCCTCTTCCTTCCTCTCTTCTCCCCTCTCTTCCTCTGTTTCAACAGTGCTGGAGACATAATCTAAGGTCTTGCTCTTGCCAGGCAAGTATTCTACTACTGAGCTCACCTCCAGCTTAGAACAGGCATTTAAAAAAAATCTGGCAATGTAAAGAACAAAGCTTATGGTTGCCTTTTTTCTCAGTAATGAGACAGGCTTTATTTTTACATGCTCATACTGGCAATGAATCAAGGCATTGAGGGAGTTTTGCTGGTGATGGGGCAGAAGGGACATGAAAGTGTGCAGAGGGTCAAGGGAAAGTTATAAATATAAAAGCACCATTTTTAACAGGATTGCAACAGCATGTAGCAGTGGAGGACTCTGCTGATGTGACCTGCGGTTCATTAGTCATTCAGTCTCTTCGAAGACCTTCCCCTACACCTAAACCACACATCTGATGCTAATAGTACCCCACTAGATGTTGAGGATTGAGAATTTCTAGATGAGTCATTTAGATTTTATTTGGCGAACAAAGCAAGGAATATACTAAACAGGTGCTGCAATATGAACTGAAATCAAGTTAAAATCTAATGGGTAGGGGCCCGGTGGGATGGCTAAGTGGTCTAAAGCACCTGCTTGGGAAAGCTTGGGCGGCTTCAGGGACCGAGGTTCGATCCCCGGCACCACATGCTGTGCTAGCCCTGCCCTCTGAGCGGGCTGAGCTGGCCGGCCGTGAAAATGAGTGAATAAACAAAGGTTCTGAAACAAAAAACCAAAAAAGAACAACAACAACAAAAAAAACCTAATGGGTAGGACTTCATGTCTAGTACTAAACAACTAAAACATACCATTCTTGCAGCTCAGGAGAAGGAATGAGACCTGCGGTTCCATTTTTGGAGTTTTCCAGTTTACCCTGCCACCAATTGTGATCATCCTTACTAATAATCTGGATGATGTCACCAACTCTGAACCGAATGCCAGCTTCCTTGCAGGGGATGAGGTCATCCTTGGCTGGATCATATTCAAATTGTGCTCTTACATAGATCTATAAAACAAGAGTTTGTAAGAAAGGAGGCCATTGTGATGTGAAGGAAAACAGTGAGCTCTAATCTAAAAACCACACACTGACACAGTACAAACAGGACACTAGATGGTGAAAGCAAAACGATGCATGGAAATACGACACAAGATATTTCTACCACTTGACATAATATATGCTACTTTTGATGTGTAGTTTTAAAACTTCACTGTTCTTATTTGAAAAGAACCCTCAAAATACTTGTTTAATAAAAGTAAATATTTAATTTCTCTTTTTGATAAAACAGAATGGGTCTGTAGAGGCCGGGCATGGTGGCGCACGCCTGTAATCCCAGCACTTGGGAGGCTGAGGCAGGAGGATTGGTGCGAGTTCGAGACCAGCCTGGGCTACAAAAGTGAGCTCAAGGCCAGCCTGAACTGCATAGCGAGACCCTGCCTCAAAAAGTCAAAAAGACAAAAAAAAAAAAAAAAAAAAAAAAGAATGGGTCTGTAATTTTAGAGACATATGCTCACAATTTTTAAATTTTTAATGGTTATACTGATGTCATGGGAAATCTTTCATGACCATGTAACAACCATTAAGCCACAAAGACCAGTGGTCAGGGCAGGTATCAACTCTAAAAAAGCATGTTATATAAAGGTATGAAGAACGCTGGGTTGCTATCTTGCTGTATGGTGCTTATATATGAACTGGCAGAGTGTGTACACCCTGATAAATAAATGCAATGCAAGTTTTTAAAAAGTTAAAAAAGAAGCTTTATTTCTTTAAAAAGATTTAGGCTTTATAATTGTGGTTTACTTTCCTTAGAGAATAATAATAAACTCGGACTGTATCTTAGCCATTGTACCACTTAAAAGCAGCACAGAGGCACAAAATGTGCATAGTTCAAGGTTCTGAGTGTCTTAAAATGTATTTTGGTACAGGGTTTCACTACACAGATCAGACTCATAGTGATTCTCCTGTTTTCAGCCTCCCAAGTGCTGGGATTACAGGTGTGCACCACCACGCCCAGTCTCAATCACCATCTCAGGGCACGTCAGGGGTGGGGCCATCACAGCACGTTGGGGATCAGACCCTTGGCCCCTGCATCTACTTAAGCAGCTGCTTTAATCCACTGAGCTATCTGGCCGGCGCCTTCTGAGTCTTATAATACATGAATTTACTTATGAAATGGATTAACACTCAATAGTATGACAGTATTTTATGAATTATTTGATTTCTAAATGCTTTAAAGTTTGGGACTGTTACATCATTTATACAGTTTCAAGACCAAATTGTGGGTAAATTCTAAATGGTGTTAATTTATGCAGCTCTTAAATTCAAAATATGATCATTTTAAGAACCACATTTTAAGAATAAAAACCCCATAAAATTCTATTGCTTGAAATTAAATTTGATTATTAATGTTTGAGTCACTGTAAAACCAACCTGAAGGCTTTGGAAACATTGTGTGATCTTTTTGCAATCCAGCCTATAAAATTACCAAGTCCTTGCATTTGCACCTAAAATTCATACCGCAAAGTGCTGGCAATTTCAAATTTACTTGCTAGGATTAAGCAGCACTTAAGTTTTCCTATTGAGCTACCATAGGCATATTAGGATATGAAGTGAGGATTTATGTTCCTCTTAATTTTTCATTGTAAATGACTTCTGTTCTTATTTTTAATTGTAAATGGTTTTTAGACACATAGATAAGCCGGGCGTGGTGGCGCACGCCTGTAATCCCAGCACTTGGGAGGCTGAGGCAGGAGGATCGGTGTGAGTTCGAGACTAGCCTGAGCTACAAAAGTGAGCTCAAGGCCAGTGTCAACTGCATAGCAAGACCCTGTCTCAAAAAAAAAAGACAAAAAAAAAAAAAGAAACATAGATAATACAAATTTAATAAAAATTGCCTAAAAATGTTTATTAGCATGTACTTTTCATTTAGTTTGAGTTCTGTGAATTTTATAATCTTTAAAATATTTTTCTAGCCCAGAGGCAGGTCCATAAGACCCTCACAGATTGAATTCTTAACCATCAACACAAAATTATCAGGTTGAAATTACAATAACTAGCACTGCTACGAAGATGTGAAGAAAACATCTTTATAGAGAATTAGTCATATGTAATGTGTTAAAATGAAATGGTACAAGCTCTCAATGCTCAAATGTTATGGTCCAAAATGCAAACATTATGGGATGGAAAGGGTTAATAGAGGATTGGCTATTAGCAGCTCAGTTTAGAGAAGTTTCTATAGAGGATATCTATTCACCTGTCGTCCTTTTGGTTGGGTAGTTGATGGCAAGTCCTGTAGAATAAAGCCAACCCAGGAGAAAAATTTTCATTTACTTATCAAGAGCACAAGGTAATTTGTGTGTTCTGTTACATTATGGTTAAAAATGAGCTAGATTTAAGTTATAAAGAGATTATATACATTATTTCATTTCTCAGAAATGTTGAGTTATCAAAAAATCAAACCCAGGCCATTTAGCAGCAAGCTGAAGAAAGCAGGTAAGTTGAAGCAGAGAGAAAATGTGTTCTTAAGAAACAACTCAGCATCTTCAACACAAAAGCCACTGCGAGTGAAATAGCCTATTAAAAAAAACCCCAAACTAAAAAGAACTGTTGCCCTTTTCAACTTAATCATGTCAACCATTTAGATTTAGATAAATTAAATGTCCTGTGGATCTCTATCATCTTAAAAGTATATTATACAATAACTGTCATCAATGCATTCCTTCAGTAACCCATTTTAAAGTTTGAAATAAGGTCATGGACAATTTTCTTCCAGAATTTCGCTTAGTGGTGCTCCAGTGGCGCAATTCATTAGCGCTCAGTACTTATATAGAATTTCTCTTACCGATAAACTTAGAATATTATTCCATTTGATATGATATCTAAAAAGGTAAAATTACTATGAATAAAATTGATATATTTTTACAGGGCAAATTAAAGTCAGGAAAAAAGCAATACTGCTGAATTCTTAGAACTCTCCATAATTTCAACTGAGCATTAGTAGCATCAGCAACTTAGAAAAGATTTAGTTACCCCCAAAGATTGCAAACCTGCACTTTGAAGTGCTTTTATTTGTTTAAGTAAATTAAAAGACCAATTTCTTCTATGTTTCAAAATGGAGAGTTGTGAAAAAATGGAAAATTTTCAAGTTTGAGTCAAATATAAAGTACTTTGTGTTAAAGATGTGATACCAGCGTGGCTTAAGTGCAGTGTGAAGCCAGTTCCTTTGCTTTTCACATCCAGGCAAGGCTTAAAATTCACGAAAATATGTGCACGTACCACAATAACAGAGGGCACACCAATTCGTAAACTTAGATAGCGGAAACTAAAACACGTTGCTGATATCCCTCAGGATGGAAAACTACGAAGCCCAAGAATACCCAACTGCTTACTCTGCGAAGTCACTCTATTTGTTTATCATTTAGCAAATTTGAAAAAATTTAGAAACTTAAAAACAAAGTTCCATTTATTACCTTTGGGTAGGTTTGAGCAAAGTTATCCATACCGGTGGGGTGGTATGGAGATATTTTTTGAATGACCAGACCAGTCTCAAATTATGTTTGTTCAAATATAACTAATGAAAGGGATTTTAAAGAATAAGGGCAGGTTGGAAATTTTTTTTTCCAGGCGTAAACTACATTATAGCTGTAGTAGCATTGCATATCTGTAGAAGACAATTATTTTAACTGAACACATGTAACTAGAACACTCATGGCAGGTGAGCACCAACAAAATTGTCACACTTTGTTGTGTGGAGCTAGAGTTCTTACCGAAACAGAATTGTTAGTGCTGCTATGACCATTAGCAGGGGACTGTCTGGAAGTGGAGGGGGAATCTCTCTGAAATAAGACACAAGGTTCATTAACACAGAACACCAGAACAGAAACACAGAGATATTTACATCAACAGTTACAACCACAATCTGACAACCATTTCCTTTGAGGTTTGAACTATAAAGGTGTCATACTGACTTACTTGCGTGAGTTCACAGAAGTCTGGAAAAAGTTTGCAGTTTGGAGAATCAAATACTATGAGTGATGACTGCATTGTTATTAGTCTTTTGTTTCCTGTCTCGCATATTCTATGACTTTTGCTTACTGTTGAGGGGACCCAGATGAGTTATGTTATATTAAAACTCTATTAAATATCATGAGATGACAAATATTATTATCAAATCATTGTGCCGAAGATTCCATCTGCCTAATTTTTAAATTCAAAAAATTCATCAAAAAGTAGTTAATAATTTTAAGTACCTCAGTGTCAAGAATTACTGAATAACTCAGTTTGAATAGAAAGAAACCTGAGAAAGTTTTGACGTGTTGTAATCAACTTACATCTTTCTATGATAAATAGTACTAGTAAGAATAAAAGAGGTATATACACATGAGAAGAACTCTTTTCTTTATGTCACTTTAGCGGATGGATTAAAACAATATTCTTAAGCCAATAACAAAGTTAGCCTCTGGCAAAGGTCCCAGGAGCCACAACTGCCTATTGCCACGCTTTTTTTGGAAGCATGTACCGTGTTCAGGGTCTCACTACTAGATTGGACTGGTTGTGATCTACCTGCTTACAGCCTCCTAAAGCTGAGATTACAGGCACAGGCCATCAAGCCCAGTCTCAATTGCCCTCTTTGCATACCCTGGGGGTGGGGACAGCACAGCAGGCCTGGAGATTGAACCCCCAGCCCCCGTGTCTGCTTGCGGGTGCTTTAATCTGCTGAGGTGTTTGGCTGGCCCTATGGCCACACTTCTTTATTGCCCACTCTCTGCTATTCAATACACTTAAACTCCTTTCTAGGGTCCACTGCCTTAGGGCCAAATCAACTTTAATGATAAAAACAAGGAGAGGAAGAAAATGAATATTTATTAATTTTTGGTGTAGTAGAATTAAGTCTTTGAAGTATACATTTGTGCTCGGAAGACATATCCCCTGCCAGAAGATTCAAAGAAAGCTTCTAGAACTTGCTAGCCATAAAGGAACTGGGCTCCTTTTCAGGAGCATTCTCAAATGATAGTGAGTGCACTGAAGCAGGGACCACCTCAAAGACTCAAGTTAAGAGGGCCAAGGTAGGAAGCACCTGCACTCTTTTACAAGGGATAAAGAGAGAGGAAGGTGACCAGAAAGCTTCTCTGTGGGAAGTCTGGCTCTGGCTGGGAAAAGTCCAGCCAACTCCAGCAGCTTCAGTACTCCTAAGTAAAGGAGAGTGAAAAAGGCTGCATATGGGACTGGAAGGGGAGGACCATTATTTTTTCTACTATTAAAAGTTAAGAAGAGAGTTCTTACTCAAGAGCATAGAATATATATGTATAATCCTGATTCTATGCCCAAACTAGTTCAACCACTTGAAGGAACGTAATAGAAATTTATGTTAATAACTAACAGTATCTTCTCCTTATGAAAAAACCAACACTTAGCTGCATTTAGTAAATGTCTTCAACAGATAAGAAATGGTATGAGGAATACCTGTGATTTTATAATATTAGAATTATTTCTGTAAAATGTACACAGGATACCCTCTTTCCTGGCAAGGCCTAAGCTCTAGGTAACATATTTTAATATTCTAAATATTGGGCAGAAACAATTTTGCATTTTCACTTCAAAAACTTTATTAATTGAAGTTCCCTCAGAAGCCAGCAAGAGGAGCTCCAGACCTGACATAAAGAATATCCTGATTGTCAGGGCTCGTTACAAATGTACTTTACAAAACTGCAAATTTTGATTGTACAGGATTAGAAAAAAGAATAAGCTTCTGCATTTTTTCTTGTGAAATTTCTAATATCACTAATTTGTCTTTCAAATTCTCCTAAGTACAAATCCAGTAGGTTACCTGCCAATCTTAAGAATTAGCTTTAGAAAATGTAAAATTCATATTGATATAGGTGTACTTGGAAGATGTATATGAAAGAATAAGCTTTAATAAATAACACCTAAGCTGAATGTGCTGTCTAAAGAATGATTGTTATGCTAATTTACCCAAATATAACATAGATTTTTAATGTCATTTAATAGTTAACATAAAAATGCATCAAATAGATTGGAAGAGGTACAATTTCTAAAGGAAAAACCTATTTTAAGAAAGAAACTTTGGGGTTCTGCTACTCTGGAAAACTAACTTGTTTACAAATCACTTAACATTCCCAATATGAACAATTGTACAAAATGTAGTAAGAGCCTATATGCCTGTAGAACAGTCAGTCATCAGTACAAAAAGGATTTAACATCCATCTTTGAAACCTATCATCATGATTTGAACAACTCTATCTCAAAAGAAAGAGATCACTTCTCAGATTCTTGGAAAGAAGAACTATCTATACTATTTTGTAACAAGGGAAGTGAATGTACTTCCTGGAAATTCTGATCTTTACTCTTTCTGTAGAGACTACCGTTTGTGTTTATGAAGCCTTATGTCATCCTTTGAAGCTTTTCTATATTAGGCTTACATTTTAGCCTGCAAGAAGTTTAAGAGCTGAGGAGATCTGCATGGAAGCAGGGCTGAATAGGTGGAAGGGACCTCCTCTGTTCCGTTATCTTTGTTGTAAAATTGGTGTGCAGTGATCTAACAGCACAGGCAGAAACAATTTCCCAGAAAGCAAAAACATTCAGCCATCAGCAGACAGTTAGGAACTCAGAGGAGGTAGGGGTGGTTTGTTAGAGTCATTACCTCACAGGATGAAGACTGGGTGCGGTAGCTTGGCACGATCTTGAAGGTAATACTTCCCCGCATTTCCCTCTGGAGGGGGAGAAAAAGGGTCTTACAAACAAGTGTTGCACATGAAAGCATAAGAAACTACCCAAACATGTGAGGAAAATTAGTGTAAGCCACCTGATGTCACGCAGCCCTTAAGAAGGGACTGTTCAGATGAACAGAAGCTTCTGGGAAAGCCCAGCAAAGTCAACACTTATCGCTCTGTGTCTAGTGATGGGAAAAGAGATCTTTGCTGGTTACTTTCTCATAGACATGAGGACAAGACACTTAAATGACTCGCCTTTCATAAGTGACTATAAATTGAACTAGACCATAGACTAACTAATTATACAAAGATTCTATTTAATATGTTCCTCTGTAGTGGTATACTCTATAAAGTTTGCTTTTTACTTTATTAAATTTGGTTTTATTTCTTACTGTAGTAATGCTACTGTGCTTACCTCATATTTAATGGCTATTCACTACATGGGAAGCTGCTATATCATAGTGAGAAGAGGGACCACACATTCAAAACATCTTTTTTTTTTTTTTTGCAGGACCAGGGTTCAAACTCACAACCTTGCACTTGCCAGGCAGGCACTTGTGCCATAGAGCTATCTCCCAGCCCTCAAAACATCTTCTATTCAGCATGATGATTTGCACAGGCAAGGCCCTGCCATTCTGCTTCTTAAAAAGGTCCAAAGCCTAATATGAACACAGACTTTGGATGTATACAGTCAAATCATGGCCTGGCCTTCAGTGACTGGCCTCTCATCTGTGCTGTAGAGAAATCCACCATGGCAATGACTCAGCTAAACAGGAAAGAGATTTCTGGCATTTCTGATATGAAGATAGCTGAGGCTGGTGAGAAAGTAGCTCACATGCATGCACACGCTGGGAAGGTTTTCTGAAACATCTTGTTAAGGGACATTTAAAAGGTAACAGGAGAGTATTAAGAGTCTATATCACTAAAGGTGGGTAAAATGTTTCTCAACTCTACTGCATTTAAACATTTTCCTATAGATGCATCTTGAGTCCATCAGGCTAAGTGATGTCAGACACAGAAGGTTGGATATCATATGATTCCTCTTATATGACAAGTCCAAAATAGAAAAAATTGGAAGAGAAAAATAAAAGATATCAGAAAATAGGGGGAGAGCCTTTGTGGAGATGGGAGGGCACTTGGGGATCATGGGAGACAGGAGGGAGGGAAGGGGATATAAAAAGGATGAAGATGCAATACATATATGTACCCATACTCTACAACAAATATATTCATTATGTAGCACGCATATAGTAGTAAAAAAATTAAAAACCCATAAAAATGACTTCAAAGGGTATAAAAATATGTTCTATGTTGCCTATTTTTATAAATGTTGGATAAGTTCAAGTTTATATAAATGACAGTACCAAAAATGCTTTGTGGACAAATGTATATTATTTATAAATTAAAGGAACAAGTGAATATACTGAAAGTTGCTCTCAGAAAAATGGAAACGCATTCATTTCCTTACAAGCATTTTTTGCAGCTGTTCCACGGTCTGGTTGGCCACACTGATGCCATTGATTTCTCGAATTTCATCACCAACATGAAGTGTGCCTAAGGAATTATACACAAATTTATGAACATGAAGTGATACATGCTTTATAGTAACACAATCCAAAGGCAACAATGTAACTTTAAAACATTCAGTTTAAGGATATTTCACAAACGGATACAAGTTTGTCTGCAGAAGAATTAATTAACTCACATGAACTCACCAAAACAGATACATCTACTTATGAAAAGCAATGTTTGTTTATTTTCTGACAGAGGCAGTATGGATACAGGCTTAAAAATATGAGTTTTGGATCCTGACTATATGAGTTTAAGCCCCAGCTTCCTCATTTACTAGCTTTAAGGTCTTGGATCAATTACTGCAGCTTTCCATGACTGTGTTTTTACTTTTGTAAAATGCAGATGAAAATAGCACCCACCTCATAGGACAATAAGAGCCTAATACCTGTTAGAACTGTTCTCGCCACACAGCACTGTGTGTGCTGCTATTACTATCTATCAAACATAACACAAACATTGTCAAACCTGAGAGAACTGTGACATGATGACATCTATAGAACACTAAACTTACATTAAACACAATTTAATAATAGTTTGATAGTCAATTCAGCATCACACACCATTTCAACTAGAAAAAGTGACTGAGTCAATATTCAGAGTGTTATTTAACATTTTGCTTCCTTATTTTTAAGTTGTGTATATATGCACATACTGATCTCATTTCTTTATGAAAAGTTGACGGTATCTTTCAGCAGTACATATTCAGATAGGTATCAGGAATTTAACTCAGGACTTTCCACTTACAAGGCAGGTACTATGCTGCTGAACTCTATCTCTGGTTCTCAGATGGGTATAATTAAATGATAACATGCCTGAGATTGTTTAAGAAAAATCCAGGATGGTGAGTGGTACAGCAAATACAGAAGGACATAGGGTAGTTGTAAGATAACAATAGTTATAGGTGGGCTATAGGTATACAGGTGACGATTTCACTATGTTGTCATAATGGGTGACTTTTGCTTCTAACGAGGCTGACTGAGCATTCAACAACATCCTTATAGTTACATTCCATTTAGGGCAAACTTATTCAAGAGTTGTGGTCCTATATAAAAGGAGTACAAGTCTCTAAGAACACTTGCTATGTTCATTGCCACCCTGCTTTCCACACAATACCCTCCATGAATTCGATCTAGAGTGGTGGCCACAGCAGCAATGCCTGGTAGTTGGATTGTGAGCCCTGGACCAGCAGAAGTCAAGGAATCTACCCCTAGTATTCTGTAGGGAAGCAAATTCAGATCAGTATCATTACATGGCTACTGGAAGATTAAGGAGAGAACTCTCTTTGGGGGCAAGCATTCTCAATTTAGGCTTGGGGACTTTCACTGATTAGAACAATCAAGGGTGGCACAATCAAAGATCACCAGAAATATCAGGCAAGCTGCATGGTGTGAGAGTTATCAGAAACAGCACAGATTTAGACCCTTAAGAAAAAGTGATGCTGCAATTATCAGATATAGAATATTAAATACTAAGAAAAAATATAGGACTCAATTGCAAGGATAAGTATTCATTAAGAGACCAGCAGGTGTGAGTAGACAAATATGAAAACAAAAGTAAAAAGTGATTAGCACATTAGAACAAAAATAGGGGGCTGGGGAGATAGAGATAGAGATATAGAGATGATAGAGATATAGAGATGAGAGAGAGAGAGAGAGAGAGGGGAGAGAGAGAGAAAGAGAGAGAAGATAGAGCTCTGGGACACTGAGGTACGTACAAAATATATAAGGGCCAGCAAGATAGTTCAGCAGACTAAGTGCCTGCTTAGGCAAGCTTAGACACTGGGGTCTGATCGCTGGCACCACATGCTACACTGGCTCTGCACCCGGGCACATTGAGTTGCTCACCAGGACTAGGGGTGGTGATGCACTCCTGTAATCCCAGTACTGGGGGTGGGGAACTGAAAACAGGAGGTTCACTACCAGTCCAAGCTGAATAATGAGACCCTGTACCAAATATATATATATATATATATATATATATATATGGGTATAAGATACTGAATGGATGAGTTAAACAGGAGTTCTGATATGGCTGGAGAGAGTTTTAGTAGGCTGGAAGATATACCAACCAAATAGTTATCTAGAAGGTTAGGACCAAGAAATAAACATAAGGAAAATAGGGAGGATGAAATAAAAGATATGTGAATAAGATATTATGAGATATGAGAGGCTTGTCTCACATCTAACTGGAGTTCAAAAAGAGAAAACAGACAATTTTTGAAAGAATAATAGTTGCAGATTTTCTTGAATTGATGAAAACACCACCACAAAGATCTAGGAAAAACAATATTCAAAAGAGGATAAACAAAAAATCCCTAGTGAGACAGAGAAAATATAGGACATCAAAGGATTTTAAAATATCCCCTGAGAAAGGACAGATTATCTACAGAGCAAGGACAATTATAGGAACATTTATGTTTTCAGTATCAGGGCTTCCCAAAGGATGCTCTGAGATTCAGGAAGTAATGATGAACAAGTAAAGTCAGAAAGATTTATAAAAACCTAAAAGAAAATGGCCTTATGTTTTAATAGTAACTTAAACATTCTATCCTATCCTATCCTATCCTATCCTATCCTATCCTATCCTATCCTATCCTATCCTATCCTATCCTATCCTATCCTATCTATCTACCTATCTACCTATCTATCTATCTATCTATCTATCTATCTATCTATCTATCTATCTAACATCTAATTTTTTAATACCGGTTATGGAGCCCAGAGGCTCTCTGCTGCTAGGAAAGTACTCTGTTTCCTTTTTTTTTTTCCCAGATCAGTTCTCCCTTAGGGTGGGGCTGGTGTGGCATGTGGTGCCAGGGATCGAACTAACTGTGGCCCCCTGTGCCAGCCTAAGTAGTTGTTTTAGACCACTGAGCTATCTCACTGGCCCATAGGCAAGTACTCTATCATTGAACTACATACACTGGATCCTACTTTTAAAAATTTGAGACAGGGTCCTGCTAAGTTGCCCAGGCTGGCTGGGAACATGTGATCCTTCTGCTTTAGCCTCTTCAGTAGCTGGAATTACAGGGCTGGCTTAAATGTATAGATTTAAAATGGGTCAGAGCTAGAACACAGGGCAATAAAATAGGTAAGAAAGAAATGGTGTCATCAAATTTAAGGTTCCAATGTCTTTGTACGGTTTAGAAATGCGATTAGTTTATTGTTCAACTTTAGTATATAGAAAGTTAAATATGCCAGGGAACTATTAAAAGAATAGAAACAGGGTGCTGAAATTCTAAAGTACCAGTGGAGGTACTACAAAATGAAACAAAAATACTGAACAAGGTACAGGTCTATAATCCCAGCACTCTGTGAGGCTAAGGCAGGAGGATCACAAATTCAAGCCAACCTGGGCAACTGACTTAGGCCATGTTTCACATACATACATAAAAGGTTGGGGATGCTGTTCAGTATGAAGGTCCTAGGTTCAAATCTCCAGTATACTCCCCACTGCATACACAAAGGAATAAGTACAAATAAAAAACAAAATAGTAGAAACCATCACAATAAACCTTCGTGGACTAAGCCATTAAAAGATAGAGGTCATTAGAGTTAAAGAATGAAAATACTCAACTTTAGAAATGTCTGAAAGAGACACACTAAAGCACATAGGCACAGAATAATTTGCAGGATGGAAAAGACATACTAGTAGATACTGAAATAAGGCTGGAATAACAACATTAATGTCAGATAAAATGTTTCATATAGAAAATATCAAGGACAGAAGTTGTCACTAGTCATTCTTATGGTGCACCTAATGGCATGACTTCAAATATACAGGCAATATATATAATATTTATATATATAATTTACCATGAAAATGGGATACTTTGGCAATTATCAATATGTCAAGCAGAGAAAAAATGCATTAAGATAAAAAAGATCTGAACACAGACATTAACAATGCCAAGCCAGTCATGTTGGGAACTTTGTGTGCAACAACTAAAACATAGATATTCTTTTTAATTACACACATGAACTACTTATAAAAATGATTAAAGTGCTAAGGCATAAAGCAAGTCTCAACAAACCTCAAAGAAATGATGTTATATAAGCCACATTTTCTGACCACAATGCAATTAAATTAGAAGTAAATCACAAAAATGTATATAGAATGCTTCATACAAAAACACTTCTAAATAAGTTCTGGGTCACTGAACAATTTTGCAATAGAAAAGAATAAACGTGTGAAGTAAAGAAGAACAAAAATGCTACCTATCAAAATGGGTGGATTACAGAAAAAACAGTACTTAGAGATTTTTAGTTAAATGCCCATATTAGACTCGAAGATGAAAAATAAATGAAGTACATATCTGATTTTAAAAATCAGCCAAAACCAATAGAGAGTGGGAGGAAGGAGGTAATAAAAATTAGGTCATGAAACAATAGAATAGAAAATAAAGCCCCAAGTAGAACTTCCTACCCCATCCTAAGGATGGATCCTAGGGCCTTTGCCCCTTCTTGCCCTCACTTGAGACAGTTTTGCTAAGTTACTGAGTTGCCCAGACTGGGCTTGACCTTGGGACTCTTTTGACTCAGTCTTACAGCTTGCTGAGATTTCAGGTGTGTACCAACATGCCCAGCTTTATTAATAAAAAATTTAAACAATAAACCAAAATCAACTATAAAAATAAATAAAAATAAAACGTGAAAAAAAAGTACATTTTACACAAACCTCTGGCAAGGCTAACCAAGAGAAAAAAAATGACGCAAATAAGAAATATTAAGAATGAACCAGGGACCATAATGACAGAACTGGAAGAAAAAAAAGAAAGATAATGTTATGAAGAAGCTTTCTTTTTTTTTTAATTTTTTAAATTATTTTTCTTGTTTCAGAACTTTTCTTTGTTTGTTTATTTATTTTTATGGCTGGCTGAGCCTGCCCTGAGGGCGGGGCTGGCACAGCATGTGGTGCCGGGGATCAAACCCAGTTCCTTGCAGCCGCCTGCAGGCGATGAAGAAGCTTTCTGAGAAAATATTTTAAAAACTAGTAGGAGTGCAAAGCATGCTTGGACATAGAAGTCTCCCCTATTTCCTGGGGCCCTATGTGGTATTCTGATTTGCCTTCCATGGCCTCTAATATGTTGTTGTCTGTGAGCCAGGCCAACAGAGCTCTTATATACCCTCTCTTCTCTGCAGCCTGCTGTACACGCAGACAAATCAAGACTAATGAGGGCAACAGCGAGTGAAACACAAAAGCAACTGGAGCAAATCTTTTATATGGATCACAAAAATACTTTCTTTGCTGTACTATAGGCAGACAGTTAAGAACTTCAAGTGGAACTTACCTTGCCTGTGAATCATGCCTCCATGCATAATTCTTGCAACGATACAATGATTTAGCTCATTCATTTTTAATGTGATTCCCTGTAGAAAAAAAAAATCAGTGAAAGAATTACTATGAAAGAGTGCTTCATATATCTATGATTTCACTGTAATTCTAATAACAAGAGTTAGTAAAACATTATGGTTGCATGACTGACACACACATATATCACTGCAGTCAGGACAGTGGCTGTATCGCTTATCCTCAAGCATTTCCTTATGCCTGTTGGTGATCTACTCTCACTCTGGACTTTCCCATCCTTCCCTCCAAGCCACCACGGATGAGCTTTGGCTGGCTTCTGATTAGCCTGCACTGTGTCCTGATAGAATCAGCTAGGGTGTGCTCCTTGTAGTTGCTTTCTTTTGCTCAGTGCTAGGATTCTGAGAGTCCAGCGTATGTATTAGTTGTTAACTTTTTGTTTTTTTTCTGAGTAGTAATATTCCATGCATTGCTCCCAGGTTGTGGCTGTTGTAAGGCTGTATTCATGGGTTAATCCCCACTTGGCTACAACACATGCATGTTTTTTCTCTGAATCTTATGTGGAGCCCACGACAACATTTTTCTGCATTATTTATATTTTGGTATGTGTTGTTACAATTATCTTTTTCAACGATATTTCCATTTATTTCATTTTCAATAATAAAGTTTTTCTCTTACATGATTGAACACATATTTTCCACTAAAATTAACAGTCACACTTGAAGAAACAATGGCTTATCTTTCTGATGAAGGGACCAAGCTGCTGAATCTTTTTTTTTTTTTTGTGGGACCAGGGTTCAAACTCACGACCTTGCACTTGCCCAGCAGGTACTTGTGCCTCGGAGCTATCTCCCCAGCCCCCAAGCTGCTGAGTCTTAAGGCCTCAACAAATGTTGCTTCAACAAAATAAAATAAGACCTTTTTTTTTTATTATTCCTGGTGAGCTGCAATTTTGTTTTTCCAGTGGTTTCCATCTGCCAAATAGTCATGACAGTTGTTTTGATATGGTGCCCGTGCTTCCAGAGGTTCTACCCGATGGATCCTCGTTCCCAGCACAACAGCTATGGGCAGCCTGCACTCAAGTCCATCCATTGGGACTTCTCTATCGAGGCTGGCTAAGAAGTCCTGCTTTAGCTGCCAGGGCCTCGTTCTGCTGAATATGGTATTCCTGAAATATCATGGATATTCTTTGTGCCATTTTAAAATATTTCTGTAAGCAATGTTCTGAACAGGTGATCTCTTCAGCTTTTACTTCTCTTATTGTGAAGTCTTTAACCCAGTCCAAAAAGCAGGTTTCTGTAAGTTTATTGCAGGTTCCCAGGAATTCCCTAAACTGTTTTATCTGGTCAGGTTCTGATACCTGTGCACCCATGTTCTTCTGGTATATTTATGAGTCACCTTTTCTGATTCATGGGTTTCCTCAGTTCCTGAGAAGTAGTTCTCCAACTTCTGCTCAGTGTTTCCAGTGAGGCCTGATTTCTCACTTGACCACTGGCTTTCGTGTCCGCATGCGGCTGGCAGCTGTGGCTGCAGTCGGGAACTCAGGCTGGCGGGTGGGCACGCGGGCGGTTGGGGTTAAGGCACACGCCCTGGCAGGAAGACTACCGAGAACACGTGGGAGCAGCAAAGTCCTACAATTATTTTTTAGAATTTTTCTTTTCTATTTATGGCCTGCAGCTTTCTTTCCCTGTAAAATTGCTGTTTGGTTTTGATATCACGGTAATTCTGGTTTTGTATGATGAATTGGGAAAAAACGTTGCTTCTCTTTCCCTGTTTTAGGAAAATTTTGTGTAGAATTGGTATTATTTCTCTACTATGTTTGGTGGAATTCGCCAGCAATGCTAACTTGTCTTGTGGTTTTCTTTTTTCTTCCTGTTAATATACTTAAGTATATACTTCTGATATACTAATATGTAATATAGAGATGACTGGCAATAGACTTGTGGTTTTCTTTAAGGAATTTTAGTGTTAAGTACTGGGGACTTGGGCCTGGCAGGATGGTTCAGTGATCTAAAGCGCCTGCTTGGGAAAGCTTGGGCGGCTTCAAGGACCGCGGTTCGATCCCCGGCACCACATGCTGCGCCAGCCCTGCCCTCGGGGTGGGCTGAGCCGGCCATAGAATGAGTGAATAAATAAAGGTTCTGAAACAAGAAAAAAAAAGTACTGGGGACTAGACCCAGAACTTTATCCATGCTAGGCAAATTCTCTACCACTAAGCTATATTACAGTTCCTGAGGGGGGGAAGTTTTTTTTTTTTTTTTTTTTTTTTGAGATGGGTCTCCTATACATTCCACGCAGGCCTTAAATTATGTAGCCCAGGTTGGCCTCATACTGACGGTGATCCTCTTGCCTCCTGAATACTGGGATTATAAGTGTGTACCACTATGTGCAACTTGAGAAATGTTTTCTTTTTCTTATAACAACTCAATTCTTACACAGTATAAGGCAATTCATTTTTTTCTTATTTTTCTTTGGTGATTCCTAGGGATTGAACTCAAGGCCTTGAGCATGTTGCCAATCTCTACCAGAGTGATAGCCTCAGCCTTTAATATTTTTTTTTGAGATAAGGTCTTGCTAAGTTACCTAGGTTGGCCATGAACTTGCAATTCTCCTGCCTTAGCCTCCTGAGTAGCTGGAATTATGGGTGTGTGCCACTGTGTATGGTCAGTCTATGCCTTCTTAAGAGAGCTTTGATAGTTTCTGTCTTCTATGGAATTTTCCTATTTTATCTATGCTGTTGAATTTATTGGAATAAATGTGTTTATTATCTTAGTATCCTTTTTTTAAATAAGTGTAGAATGCCATATCTCTCACTCTTGATATTGTTCATTTGTATCTTCTTTTCCTTATTCTGATTGTGTAATCACTTTTCCTGATTGGTCTGATTTGCTTAAAGAAAAAGTATTTTTGTTTGCTTAATATATTATTGTATGTCTATTTCATTGATATTGACTTTGAGCTTTATTATTTGTTTCATGCATTTGGAGTGTAATTATTTTTTGTTCTAGTTTGTTAAGGTAGAAGCTGAGAATATTGATTTGAGACAGGTCTACAGATATTTATTTATTTATTTATTTATTTATTTATTTATTTTGCCAGGTAATTTCTTTTCCTACATATTTATTTTTTATTATTTTTTTATGAAAGTTAATACATTGCATAATGTTGCTTCATCATATTTGTTTTTTTAACTTAATATTTTTATTGTTTAAATTTAACAATGGTTATATTACATATTTTCATCATCAGATCAGTTTAGATTAATACTTATAGGTATATAAGATTGATCAAACTAAAAAAATGAATGTTTTGTTATACAGGTCTTGCTTTGACTTGCCCTTGACCACCCAGCAAGAAAAAAAATGCTTAATTACAATGCATGAAATGCAGAGCTAGATTGGTGAGGTCTACAGATATTTAATGTTACATGTTACAGACTTAGCTCTACTGTTTTAGTAGCATGGCACAAGTTTTGATATCCTGTGGTTCATTTTTTGAATGTGAAATAAAATATTTATTTTCTTCACAATTAATTCCAACAATCCACTTATAGGATCACTTATTTGCACTATAATATACAATAGCATACTTGAGTTGGCTTAAAGACAACCCAAGAACTCTCTCTACTCTTCCCTCTAAGTATTTGTTCTAGCCAGGCAGGGTGGCACAGGCTTGTAATCAAAACACTCGGCAAACTGAGGCTGGGGCACTGCCAGGAATTTGAGCCTAGTCTGGCCTAAATAATGAATTCAAGTCCTGTGTGAGCTACATAGCAAGACTCTCTCAAAAAACTCAAATATGTAAAAATTACATATTTTTACTAAAATTTTTATTGTGACTGATGTCTGAAATACTATTAATTTTACACCTACATTTTCATACAAAATTTAGGTAAGTAATTAAATGCATAGCAAAATAAAATAAAAAAAGAAACAGATTAATGAATCTTCTACCTATTTTTTTTAAGGCTAAACAGTTTTATTCTTCCACAAAATCACAAATATCAGTTAAACCAATGAAAGATATATTTAAAGGAATAATGGCTCACTGCATGATAAAATACTGACTTTCATTTAAAGCTCAGATGAAAGTTATTTCTATAACAGGAAGTATATAAGAAGATGCACCCATAATACGAATATATTTTTAAGGCAGGCAGCGCAAAATTTTCTTTTAAACTTGAAAACCTGTCACTATTATTATTATTATTATTATTATTATTATTAAATTTTTTTTCTTGTTTCAGAACTTTTATTTATTTATTTGTTTATTTATTTTTATGGCCGGCTCAGTCTGCCCTGAGGGCAGCGCTGGCGCAACATGTGGTGCCAGGGATTGAACTGCGATCCCTGTAGCCGCCTGCAGGTGCTTTAGACCACTGAGCCATCCTGCCGGGCCCCATGTCACTATTATTATATTTTAAAGATCTCTAGAAAAAGTTTCTCATTACTTCTATTTTTTTCCTTTTGTTTTATGAGCAGAGCATACTTGTTGAGGGAAAGAAAGCTCCTGTCTGAGAGAGAGATGAGAGGGGAGTCCTGAGTGGGTGTCCCCCCATTACTTTTCATAATACAAGATTTTCTATTGTGTGATGCACTTGAAATAATGGAACTCAGTAGTGCAATTTTGCTAACATCTTTTTTATTACTTTTAGTAAGAAATAACAATGGGACAGTTTCAAAACACGTTTTAGTAGGACAGCCACAATAATTAATATAATGCATATGGTTGTCTTCATAGTAGTTGTTCAGAATACAAGATATAGACATGATAACTTTTTAAAACACTATTGGTACAAATATTTTTTTCTCATTGAACTAACAGAAAGTAGTTGTGTACATAGTCCAATATTACATAATAGTAGTGGGTTATCGGCAGAGCTGGCAAGATTAGTATGCTGACCTGTAAAAGGCTCAAGTCAACAGCTTCTGACGTTGCTGTGGTTCATTTTGATTCACTTCAAAATACTATGCAATTTTTCTCTTGAATTGTCCTTTACCCATGAGTTTTAAAGAAGTATGTTATTTACTTTTCAATTAATGGAGATTGTTCTTTCTGCTACTACTTTCTAATTTGGTTTTATATGGTTTGAGACTATACATTGGTTTTTTTTTTTTTTTGTATTTAGTATGGGGTCTAATAGGGTTTACAGAGTCTCACTACACAGATCGGACTTGTAATGACCCTCTTGCTTTCAGCTTCCCAAGAACTGGGTTTACAGGCATGCGCCACCACACCCAGTCTCAATTGCCACCTCAGTGTGCTCCATGGGAGGGACTGGTGTGGCATATGAAGGATTGAACTCTGGTCCCTGAGCATGCCAAAGCAGGTCCTTTAATCTGCTGAGCTATCTAGGTGGCCCTGAAACTGTGCTCTGATACTAATATAGCTACTTCAATTTCTTTTCTAGTAATGTTACCATGGCACGTCATATCTTCTACCTTTTTTTTTTTTTTGCGGGACCGGGGTTCGAACTCATGACCTTGCACTTGCCAGGCAGGCATTTGTGCCACAGAGCTATCTCCCCAGCCCCTCTTCTACCTTTTTGTTTTGAAGAATTTTTTATATGTAAAGTGAGTTTTTACTGGTAGCATATAATTAAGTCTTGCTCTTTAAATTCCATTTGACAATGGCTGCTTTTAAAAAATCATTTATTTATTTGGTACAGGCTCCCACACCACAGCTCAGACTCATAGTGATCCTCCTGTCTCAGCCTCCCCAGCACTGGAATTATACAGGCATGCAACACCATACTTTTTAATTATGGGAATTTAGACTATATTTAACAGGTTTATTGATATAATTTGGCCTAAGTATATCTTGTTATTTGACTTCTACTTGTTCTACTAATTTTATGTTTTTTTCTACCTTTTCTGGGATTGATTTTTTTATATTGTTTTTGTCACTTGGTTACAAATCTTCATCTTATTGTCTTAGTGACTGTGTTAAACTTTACAGCACACATTTTTAACCTACCAGAGGTATTGTCAAGTAATGCCATATCTCTTCACACATAGTATAAAAGGTACCTACTTCTATTTCCTTCCTCTTGACCTTTGTGCTATTGCCATAATTTTACCTTCATATAAATTATGAACTCCAAAGTGCACTGTTACTTTTGTTTAATTTGCTAAGTGTCTTTGAAAGAGATTTAAGTGCTAAGGAAAAATTTATAAATTTACTTGTGCAGTTACTACTGTCTTGTTCTCCTTTCTATAGATCCATATTTCCAGTTGTTACCGTTTCCTTTCTGCCTGAAGGGCGTCCTTTAATTTTTTTTATAATTTGTATTGCTAAGTTTTCAGCTTTGGTATGTCTGAAATGCTTTTCATTTGTTGTTGTTTTTATGAGATACCTTGTCAGTTTCCCCAGACTCTTTGCTCTGTTCTCTCAATTCAGTGTGCCTTCTTTGCCTCAGTTTTCTCTCCTGTGCTGTGGCCTGGAAACTTTTTCAAGGTAGTAAGATGGGGCAATTTAATGGTCACCTTATTTGCTTTCTGTCTCTTGGCGAACACTGTTCTTTGTTGCTTAATGTTGAAGTTACTGTCATTTAAATTGCTTTTTAAGGACAGAGTCTTGGCCTGTAGTCTGGGCTGACCTTGAACTCACTATGTGGTCCAGGGTGGCTCCTCCTCCCTCAGACTCCTGAGTGCTATGATACACATACTACCATGCTTAGCTCCAAAATTTTTTGAAAAGTGTTCTTTCCTGTAATTTAATTTTGTTGTTATTGTTTTGATTTTCTCAGATGAGTGGGTAAATCTGGTCCCTGTTACTCCATCTTGCCTAGAGATATAGTTCATAGTCACATTTAATGTCTGAATAGCATTCCATGGAGATTATCTTTTGCTTTTCAATAGTTTACTATTAAAAGAAAGATTTTAGCGCTGGGGAGATAGCTTGGCAGTCTAAGCGTGTGCTTGGCAAGTGCAAGAACCTGGTCCTGGCACTGCATGCCTTGCCAACTCAAGAACCCTGGGCACATCATGTCGGCCACTGAAACCAGGTATGGTGGCATATGCCTGTAATCCCAGAGCTGGAGAGGCTAAGACAGGAGGATCACTACAAGTCTGAGCTGTGAGGTGAGACCTTATGTCAAAAAATAAATAAAAAATCCAAAAAGTTTCATATATATATATATATATATATATATATATATATATATATATATAATTCATTTTAATGAGAAAAATAAAATAGCAATGAAATAGTTTCAAAACAGGTTAGCAGTACAATTATAATAGCTAATATATTGCACTTCATTGTTTTTGCAGTGTTCGGAGGACAAGATGCAGACATGATATCTTGCCTGAACAATATTAGCATCAATCTTTCTTCTCAATTAACTAAGAGAAAGTAGCTGCATATCTATCCTATCTTGTATATATATATATATATATATATATATATATATATACATATATATATATATTTTTTTCACAACAAAATGGTCCTTTATTTATCTCTCCCTTTTTCATTTTGTTTTGTCAGAGATGGGTGTTCCATTGCAGTTAGAGAAGATGTATTTGGAGAAATCTTTAAAGGACCTTTTTGTACTTGATGCCAGTCCAAAGACTGTAGGTACTTGAATTCAGCTAAATAACCCAGTACAGTCCAATGCTCCATAATAGTAGTAAGTTTTCAGCACAAGTGGAAATTGTCTGAAGCTGTCGACTTGAGCCTTTTACAGTTCAGCATATTAATAATTTTTCACTTGGTCTGGTTGATCCTAAGAATACACAGGAAACTTCCATAATGTAAACCTTTAAATCGAGTCTTTAGATTTAGATTCAGGAAGACTGGAATAGGGTCCAAAGATCTTTTTTTTTTTTTCAACAAGGTCCCCGGGTGGAAAGTAGTCTTGAGTTTGGGATGGTGGAGAGTAGGAAATTTACCTTCTATTTTCCTTGGAGAATAACACTGTTAGAAAGCTTCATGGAAATGTCTGATAATTTATACTCTAGCTTAATTTGTACCATTATGTAAAATATAATTTTGCATGGTTACTATTTTGCAGTTCTCAGAAGCAGTAGGTGAGGGGCTGGGGAGATAGCTCAGGGGCACAAGTGCCTGCCTTGCAAGTGCAAGGTCCTGAGTTTGATCCCCGGTTCCGCAAAGAAAAAAAAAAAGAAAGAAAGAAAAGGAGGTGAGTAGTGTGAAAAATTAGTTTATCAAAATGTTTCTGGTCTCGACATTTAATTACTATATAGGTTCAAGTTTCATTTCCAATTTGCATATTCAATCAGCACATATGGTTACCATGAAAAGGGAAATGATAGTATAATAGAGATTTTACTGTAAGAACTCACAGATTTATGTATTAATTCAGCCAACATGAAGAGAACCTATCATGCAGTAAGTACTCTGCTAGCTACAGTAGTGCATACATAGAGAGGGTCTCATGGGCAGAGGAAATTCCAACAGTTAACAGTTTTTATTCTGTCTGCCCTGAACGTGTCTCTGTAGAGAGAACTGACTCACTCTCTCTGATCTGAAGTTCACAAATTCCGGGGGAGGAACTGGCCCGGCTTGGATTAGGTGCCTACTCCTGAACCTACCAGTGTTATGGTCCTGGGGCAGGGGTGGTATATCTATCTGGCCTTTCATTGCTTGCACAAACCTTTCTCTGATTGTACAAGCTTGGCTTTTGTCACTTGAAATGCTTGGGGTTCTAATCAAAGAAATTTGATTTGATTGAGAAATAATTGTGAATATGATGTTTCAAATCAAGAAAATGCAAGGTGTCCTGGGAGTGCATCACTCTTGGGGAATGAGTATACTTTTTTTTTTTTTTGCAGTACCCGGGATTGAACTCAGGACCTTGTGCTTGCTAGGTAGGTATTTAAGCCACTGTGCTATCTCCCTGGACCCAAGGGAGTAGACATACTCTACAGGGCCCAGAAAAAAAATGGGTCACATAAGTGTAATCTGTGCAGCAATATAATGCTTCTGCCACCCATACTCTTAAGCCAGACAGTTGCCCACAGAGAACCAGCAAGGGTGAGGTGATCTACATACCCCTATTGGTAAAGATTATATCATGCAACCAATAAAGGGCAATTAATAAGGATCACAATCAGAAGTGTCTAGAGTTGAGAGTTTTCAGGAAATTTTGATCAAAATCACTGCTCCACCTCTTCCTTTAATCTAGAAGGTAACTGGTTACTTTCTCAAGTGTTTTGCTTTCCATATTTCAATATCCTGCTTCTATGCTGGGGAAAGACATAAATGCATCAGTTGGAACGTTTAGGATGTGATCCCTCCTCTGAACTTGGAATTTGTCCATTATTCCCCGCCTCAATGTCCCTATCTTATTGCTTGTGCAGTTGTACAAACCTGAGGCATATGGGCCACCCCTGATCCTTGCTTTTTCTTCATTATCATTATCAAGCTACATTAAACTTGGCTGATTTCACTCTCTCATTATTTTTAAAATTTGTTCACTTCTTCCCACCCTGACATCCATCCCTCTAGTTCGGAGCCCCATCACTTCTCCTGTATTATTGTAGCAATAGTCTTATAACTGTTTTCCTCAGGTCCACTCTTGTCCTCTAATGCAATAGCCAGAGTGATATTTCTAAAATGAAAATTAGATCCATATCACTGCTTAACAGCCCTCCGTAGTTCCCCACTGTTGCTAAGAAAAATAACAGAATCCTTGTAGTGTAGTTATGTTCTGGTCATTCACCTTGCTGCTTATATTAAATACAGCCACAGTGCCTCCTTTCTATAAGGAAAATGTGCTAAGAGTCTTCCCATTGCTAGGCGACTGGGTTACCTGAACAGTGACACCTCTCCCCATGTTCCCTGCTTGGTTATGGCCAAGGAGCCCCTCCTTCCTTAATCTTCTCTAGCTATGAGGCTGTGGAGGCACTTCAGCTTCAGTTGTATTCTAACTCTATTCCCCACACTGAAAAAAATTCCTATTAAGCACATAGATGTGAATGGAAATAATCTTATTTTAGCATTGCTATTCAGTTCTTTGGATGCCTCCTGAATTATACTTTCTTCCTCTAATTTTAGTAAAGCTGAAAATTTGGAAAGTATCACATTTGTAAAATGGTATTTTAAATAATGCACTAAACATTCACTTTCTGAAAAGCAATATTAATATTTCACCTTGTCCCTTTCTTTGCAATGCCAAAGGCTTTTCAATTCTGGAATAATATACCAGTATTAAGTTTGCTTCCATTGGTAAAGTTGAAAGGTGATTGTGAAAGAAGAGGGGTGTAAGAAAGTATTAGGCAGGGCATTTGTAGGAAAGATGGATGGGGGAGTCGAAGATCTGGAAACTAATTTCTTTAGAACTATCTGTGGCCTTTCTCCCTTCTACCTTGAACCTCTGAATCATACATAGTACAGGTTGAAGTTGGGATTTACAGGGGTATAGAAAATTTTCTTTTCCTACTTACCATTGGTTCGTCAGTGTTCTTCTGGAACTGTACCAGCCGAACTCTGGTCACATTCTCCATATCCATGTCTCCATTAGCACTTTCTGGAGAATCACCATTTAAGTAGGGGGAAGTGGGAGGAGGGGTGACCCTCAATGCTTCATCACTGTAAACTTCATGTGCCACTACATCGTGAGTCTGAAGTAAGGCCTAGTATATTTTTATAAAAAAGGAAAATGTTAATAACATTACTAATATATTATTATATTATATATACTAATATTTTCTTATAATTCTAGCAGCAATCTATTATTATTCTTTAGTTCTCAAGGCTATCTGTCATTGAAAGAGAACTTAAAGTGCCTTATACCTACAAATGAGCAGATCCCAATTTCCTTGTGACAATCATAATAGACGGATTAGTAAAAGAATGTAGGAATGAGGAAGAAGTCAGTGTATAGATATGTTTGTTGATTACCTGGGTTACAGGTATTATCTAGTGCTGTGAACACATATCCAAATAACTTGCTTAAATAAAGGTTGACATACTGAAAGTTCAAATGATGTAGCCAAATAAATCACCTATAAAGAGATCTTGAAAATTTTGGCTGAAGTTTAAATAGAAACAAAAAGAAATGGTAGAGTAATCAGTGTACTGAACAAGTCTTTCTTTTCAGTGATATTTACAATGACACTTTGTATAATTCAAGGGATAGAAATAATCTACAATGTACCATTTAGTAAAGGAAATTTAAAAACTGTACAAATATATTTGAAAATGTAATTTCAATCATGTGTTATGGAACTCAAAATCTAAACCTATTTAATATTTTCGTTCATTTCTATTGTTTGGAGCACTTTCTTAAATGAAAATATTTTAAAAATTATTATAATGAGTTCTTTTACAAAGCCCATAAACAAAGAAAAAAAGATTTATCTGTTCTGGTATCTGTATATGCCATCTTAGGAACTTGGGTAAGAAAGCTCCCATATTTTCCTAAAAAATGACATCCTTCCATATATTCTATTTTTTTGTGTTATCATAAAAAAATGTTGGACTGTGGAGATAGCTCAGCAGTCTAAGGGCCTGTCTGACAAGCACAAGGACCCGAATTTAATCCCTGGTACTGTATGTTGTGCCATTTCATGCGCACTTGCTGGCCCAAACCTGGTGTGGTGGCGTGCCTGTAATCTCAGCAGTGGGGAGGCTGAGGCAGGTGGATCACTCTGAGTCTGAACTGAGTAGTGAGATCCTACATCAAATAAATTTAAAAGATAGATATTTAAAAAAATAAAATCACATTTTAATAAACATGAGGATTTGAACATTTTTATTTTTTATTACTTTTAATAAGAAATAACATTGAGACAGTTTCAAAGCATGCTAGTAGCACAGCCACAACAAATAATACAATGCATATTGTTGTCTTCATGGCAGTTATTCAGAGTACAGAACACAGACATAATAATTTTTCTAATCACTATTGGTACAAATATTTCTTGTCATTGAAAGAACATTTTTATTTCAAAGAGAATTTATGGCTATCAGTCTGGAGCTTTGCACAGATTCTTTTCTGTAGGTACTGAATATAAATTTAGCTCTGTTTCAATCTATGATGTAACAGAATCATCTGGAGATAAGGAAATGCAATTAAAACTGTTTTAACAGCATAACCCTTAGCATCTGAAATTTATTTAATTAAAAGTCCTGTCACAACCATGATTTGGCTATTTTAATTTTAAAGGCATGAATGCCAGGCAAAAATAGAATAACAATGCAGAATTAGAAGATGGAGTTGGCAGGTCACAAGCAGACAACATGGCACAGTCTACAGCTATGGGTTTCTAGTGGGAACAGCAGGCATTGCCAACACCTCATATAGCTGCTCAACTACAGTTTGGGTAAGGGATGCTGAGGTGCAGTACACAGCTTGAAAGCAGATTGAAAAATGGGCCTTGGACAATGGCTTTGTCACTCAGTGCCCTGCAGGTACCTGGCACTGGGATACTCCCAAGTTCAAGTGCCAAGGTTGTGTCATGTTGGCAAAGCCTTCTTTTAGTTTAATTGTGGTCAACTGATGAAATTAAATTTAGGACAGAGGGCAAAAAACAATAAATAAGAAGCCAGCTAGAAAAATTCATCTGTTAAAACCAGCTTTATCATATCAAGGATAGATATGTCTTTCCTAACTTATGAGTTTAAAAAATACTTTGTCTGGATGGCAGATGTGCAGTCAAGTAAGCTGGCAGCCATGCTTTCACCATAGTATCACCAGTGCTGGAAGTCTGGGCTACAGAAAATACTTGTGACTTGTGCTACTTTTTGCAGATGACTTCTATTCATATTTTAAAATTATGAAAGCCAACACTCACATTTAGTATATTTTGTGTACGAAGCATAAGCTCACAACCATAAAATAATATCCAAATTAAAATGTATGTATGTATGTATGTATGTATGTATGTATATATGTATGTGTTATAGGGTCTCACTACACAGCTTAAACTTGTTGTAATTCTCCTATTTTCAGCCTTCTGAGCACTGGGATTACAGGTGTACTATGCCACCATGACTGGAGTCGGTGGCAGACTCAGCATGCCCACGGGGCAAAGTCTGTGTGGCATGTGTTGCCGGGCACTAGGCCTGGTCCCTGTGCTTGCCTAAGCAGGTGCTGAGCCTGCTGAGCTATCTTGCTGGCCCCCAAATTGAGGACTACTTATAGATTATTTTAGAAAAAAATTTAAAAAGCTGCTAGTTTAATTAGAACAAGCCGGGCGTGGTGGCGCAAGCCTGTAATCCCAGCACTCAGGAGGCTGAGGCAGGAGGATCGGTGTGAGTTTGAGACCAGCCTGGGCTACAAAGTGAGCTCAAGGCCAGCATGAAGTGCATAGAGAGACCCTGTCTCAAAAAGACAAAAAAAATTAGAGCAGAAAAATAATGTAAAATTAAAGAAAACACTTTTTGTATTGTAGTAAGGTCATCAAGACAACTAAAGACTTTAGACTAGAATGATCAGAAGTCTGGTTATCTTTTTTTTTATTTTTTAGGGAAGGGTCTACAGGGTGTTCCGGGTGTCACTACTACATTGGACTCATAGTGATCTGTCTGTTTACAGCCTCTCAAGAGCTGGGATTACAGGTGTGCACCGCTATGCCCAGTCTCAATTGCTGTCTCAGCATGCCCAGGTATCGAACCTCTGGCCCCTGTGACAGCTTGCAGGTGCTTTTTTTTAATGAACAAAACATATTTATTGAGGGAAAGAAAGCTTCTGTCTGGGAGAGGGATAGGAGGGGGGTCCTGAGTGGATGGCCCAGGAAGCTGTCTCTTGCAGGGACTTTTATAGAGGAAGACCATGCGGTGGGGCAGGTGTAAAGTGGAAAACATGGAGACTCCCTTAGTTGAGCATGAGGTGGGACAAAACTATGGTCAACCAATGAGGTTACAAGCATCATTGCTCAGGTAAAATTGATTAAAGCCAATACTGAGTGGAGAAGGGAGTCACGTAACAAATGCTGGTGTTTTAATCCACTGAGCTATTTGGTTTTTTTTTTTGTCTTTTTGAGACAGGGTCTCGCTATGCAGTTGAGGCTGGTCCTGAGCTCACTTTTGTAGCCCAGGCTGGTCTCGAACTCACACCGATCCTCCTGCCTCAGCCTCCCGAGTGCTGGGATTACAGGCGTGAGCCACCACGCCCGGCCTCCACTGAGCTATTTGGCCAGCCCTTTTGTCTGGCTATCTTAACATGAATAAGAAGACAAATTTTTGGTTTGGGAAGTCGTTCCTCTAATTTGTAATTACAGCCATAACATCTATTACTTCATAGTGAAACTTTTATGACAACCCAGAGTGTTTTAACCATCTTGTTAGGTTATAACACAACAGCAGGGCCAGGGAGGTAGATCAATAGCACAAGCATGTGCCTGGCAAGTGCAAGGCCCTGAGTTTGGTTCCTAGTTAAAAACAAACAAACAAATAGCCCTCCTTCCCCAACAACAACAGCAAAAAGTAACCAACTTGTTTTGGAAACTCAGAATACCTATTTTGTTCTAAAATATCTTTCATTCTAGAGCTTATTTCTTTAAAAAACTTAGGCATTAACTGTCTGTCTAGGTAATACATAAGAGATTTCATCTTTAAATGTTTTATATGTTATAACTGCAGTAAACAAAGAAATGTGCTTTGAAAAAGTCAGTTTCATTTGAAGACTGCAATAGATACTGGGAAAAGGGAATGAACTTCTTTAAAAAGAAAGGGGCTGGGGAGACAGCTCAATAGGATAAGCACTTGCCTGGCAAGTGTAAGGGTCTGAGTTCAATCCCTGGTTCCGCAAAAAGAAACAAACAAACAAAAACGAAAGAGCTACTGAGTTGAGGACAAGGACAGGAGAGGGAGTAGGGGAAAGAGGTTTATCTAGGTATGTAAGCAGGATGGTTTGGACTACATGCTGTTGATTTCTGCTGGTCTATGGAAAGGAGCAGACAGTACTTAATTTGTTTCATCTCCTTTTTTCAATTGTTTGTAATTTTTCTCTTTTTAGTTTCTTATGTATTCCTTTTCTCTTTCTTCTTCCAATTTTTTTTTTGTGGGGCCAGGGTTTGAACTTAAGACTTCCCAGGCATGCAGTTGTGCCACGGAGTTATCTTCCTGGCCAATTCTTCCAATTTTGCATGCATGTATCTCATAATATTAGTAACTGGTTGGAAGACAACACTGTGTATTACAACATAGACTGTGAGATTTATATTACTTTAAATGAAAATCTGTATCACTTGTAATTTTTTTCTGTTTTAATTCTAATAAAAATTCTTTAAAAATCAGTCTTAGCTGGGCCGTGGTGGTGCATGCCTGTCATTCCAGTACTTGGAAGGCTGAGTTTGAGACCAGCCAGGGCTACAAAAGGTGAGCTCAAGGCCAGCATGAACTGCACAGTGAGACCCTGCCTCAAAAAAACAAACAAATCAGTCTTTCAAATGGAATAACTGAAAAAGGAATCAGTGAGCTTATGGTTTTTTTTTAAATCATGATCTCTAAAGGTGGAGTACAGATTAAAAAGTTTTCAATATGCTCTTAGTTCTTGTTTCTGTAAAAATTTACAAATATATGTATTTTAAGTGTCAAATAATTTAATGTTAAACCTTCATTTTAGAATGACCAGAAACCAAAGAAAAACTTGGAAATAGAACAACAAAGCTGACACAGGAGTTCGAGAACAGCCTGGGGCACAAGAGTGAGCTCTAGGCCAGCCTGAACTGCATAATGAGACCCTGTCTCAGAAAGACAAAAAAAGTGTGAAGTTATAAAAATGCTTAGAAAAATTTAATGTATTATTATAGGCATTCAAATATTTCACTTTCTCAGTTATTTTTTAAATAATATTTTAAAACTTTCATTAAAAATGTTTAAGACAGCTGGGCTTGGTGGCGCACACCTGTAATCCCAGCTTTCGAGAGGCTGAGGCAGGAGGATCGGTGCGAGTTCGAGACCAGCCTGGGCTACAAAAGTGAGCTCAAGGCCAGCCTGAACTGCATAATAAGACCCTGTCTCAAAAAGACAAAAAAATGTTTAAGACAGCCCCAGCATTTAAAAAGTCTCTCTGTCTCTCTCAATTATGGTTATGATATGAGATATTATCCACCTATATATTTATTTGGGAATGGATGAAGAGCTTAACTCTATAGGAAAATCCATCAGGACTACAAAAACCTAATTTTAAGAGAATGAGCTTTGGAACAAGCAAGATTTGGTTTGAACTTCAGTGATGCCTGGTGATGCCACCAGATACATGACCATAAGCAACTTCCTTTGCCTTCAAAAAGCAGGGTCCTCTTATGCAGCTAATCACATAACTCACAACTCAGTCCTGACCAAGTCCTGTTGCAGCCAAACCATCTCTGACTCAGAACCTAAGTCTGCCCATTTTCTGTGATACCCATTTGCTTCCAAGCCCCTATCACCTATTATAACAGCCTTCTAATTGGTCTCCCTCTGCTATGGTTTATGTCTAGTTGTCCCCTCAAAGCCTCATGTAGTCATTGGGCGGGGACTTCTAGAATTTGAGACTTGATCTGTGATCCCTGGGATTATGGGTTTTAGTACTGATGGGATTATGGGTGGAAGTACTTCTGGGATTATGGGTGTAGCCTAAGGCGGAGGCTAAGGCAGAGAGCCTGTATGTAATATAAAGAGAG
>PVJA010021375.1:0-35664 GCA_004027025.1 Myocastor coypus | reverse complement strand
TTTTTTTTTTTTTTTTTTTTTTTTTTTTTTTTTTTTTTGGTATTATGGCCAACTCAGCCTGCCCTGTGGGTGGGGCTGGTATAATATGTGGTGCCAGGGATCGAACTGCAGTCCTTTCAGTTGGCCTAAACTTGCCTAAGCAGGTGCTTTAGATTGCTGAGCCATCTTGCCGGCCCTCAAGTTCATTTTTTTGATAGCTTGAACCTATTTTAACCCAAATGGCCACACATGATTAAATAGTACAAGTAACCTAGTCTTTTGGAATACCACTGGTGCTATACTACTGAAAAACTAACTGCTAGCATCCAAATGTGTATTCTCAAAACAAGGTGCACCCATTATTTCATCCCTCAGCAGCCTTTGAAAAGGATGAGTTGGGGGGCAAGGACAGACCAAACAAATACATGGCCTATACAGAATGCCCTTACTATTAACCACTGGCATCAGACTTCTCTTAGTTCATTCCGCCGTGCTAGGCTGCAACTTGAACTCCGAAATTTAATGTCCTTGCTTCTTCTCTGAAAATTCATAGGTTGCCCATTCCTTCCATCCTCCAGCATAGTGTTTAGCACTGTTAAAGCCCAGAGATCTTGCTGTGTCCAGAGCCTCCTTGCTTCTTACTCCCGCTAGGCAAGAGAACACCAGACTATCTGACTTGGGTGGCTTGGCTTCGTGGTACTTCTCCTGGAAGTCTCTGGAGTCCATCTGTAGGGCTTCAGTTACTTCATACAAGGGTATATTGATAGATCCAGGGATTTTTCCATATTCCAAAATTTCCCATTTCTCTCTAACATCAATTAACATAATACTTTTAGAACTCATTAGGTTTTTAAGTTCCTTGTAGGTGACATCCTTAGAAACAGTACATAAGTTATGGCAGCTTCCCTTTATTGACTTCAAATCGAAATGGGCAGTTTCCAGAGACCTCAGCAGGGCCCTGCACCTCGCTCCAGCTTTTATTAAATATTAGTCACCCAAGTAAAACTGAAGTATTCCCATTTTTCTAAACATGTTTGGAGTTTTTGTTTCCTTGACATTTTTGCCTTGATTTTAGGCTAAAAACTGCATTATGGATACTTTCACTGTGTATGATCCCTACAGCTTCAATGTCTATCTCAGTTACTGTTTTACTTATTGCTGGGACAAATACCCAACACTCAAAATGAAGGAAGGAAAGGTTTATTTAGCTCACAGTTTGTGGAGTTTTCAGTCCACATTCTGCTGGCCTGAGGCTGAGTGGAACAGGACAGAGAACATCCAGTTCATGGTGGTGGAACAGCAATAAAATAGTGACAAAGGCAGCAGAACAACAGCATGAGTCTGTCTCTCTGTCTCTCTTTAAATTATATCAAGCTCTCTGCCTTAGCCTATCTGCCTTAGGCCACACCTATAATTCCCAGCAGTACTCAGACCCATAATCTCATCACAAAACACATAAGCCCAGTATATCATCAGACAAGTCTCAAACTCTAGAAGTCCCTACGCTATGATTGCACGAGACTTTGGGGGGACAACTAGACATAAACCATAACAATGTCCAAACCATACAAAGCTCCCTCAGATTTCTGCTTCATTCTCCTAGCCTAGAGATAAGCTCTTCTCCCCTCTAATGCTTCTCCCAGCTGGTATAACCATGCACACTGGGCCTGGTGCACACAGCCTAAACTGTCAGTCAGCTCCTTGTTCAGAGAAAAGTTTAATAATTGTTGGAAAATGTGAGAAAAAGAATCTGCTTTCTATTGCCATGATAAAATACCTAAGAAAATCAATTTGGAGGAAAAGTTTTGGCTTAGCCTCAAAGTTTCAGTGTGGCTCACTGGCTCCATTATTTGAGGCTGGAAGCAAGGTAGAAACATCAGGGTTAAAGGGTATGGGGGAAGAGCTACTCTCTTCATGGTAGCCAGGATGAGGGAGGGATCAGCGCAGCAGATGGTGCTGCCCACATTGAGGGTGGGTCTCGCGTTAGTTTGCTATCCTATATGTCAGTCATCTTTAGACACATCCTTACACACACCAGACCTGGACATGCCCAGAAGCATGCTTTGCTATTTTCCCAGGTGTCTTAGTTACTTTTCTATCGTTGCTGGGACAAATACCTGACACTCAAAATGAAGAAAGGAAAGGTTTATTAGCTCACAGTCACTGGAGGTTTCAGTCAATATTCAGCTGGCCCAAGGCTGAGTGGAACAGGGCAGAGAGCATCCAGTACATGGCGGCAGAACAGCAGCAAAATGGTGGCAGAGGTAGCCAACCAAAAATGGCAGCAGAGCAACAGCTCTCGTCTGTCTCTATCTCTCTTTCTATTCTTATCAGGCTCTCTGCCTTAGAATATCCACCCTAGACCACACCCATAGTCCCAGCCCCACTCAGACCAATAATCCCATCAGTACTAAAACACATAATCCCAGTGACTCATGAGTCGAGTCTCAATCTGTAGAAGTCTCTGCCCAATGACTACACGAGGCTTGGGCGGGGGGGGGGGCAACTAGACATAAACCATAACACCAGGCATCTCTCAATTCAATCAAGTGGACATTCAAGACTGAACATTACAGAATATGATCCTATTTTTATTATGTCCTAAATTTAAGTGCCAGCCAAAGAAGAAAGGGCCACACTCTGGACAAATACTTTCTAACCTTGAAGAAGAAGGAATACAAATTCTTGTTGAAGTAAACACATTCTGGATATCAGTTCCAGGAATTCAAGGTATAAATAGTGCCACTAGCTGGACAATGCAGTGTGCCCATTGCTCATGAAGGTCCGTGTTATGACTTGTATCTAGATGTCGCCTGGAAGCCTCATGCAGTCACAGGTGGAGTTTCTGGGAGGTGGCTGGGTCTGCAGTGTGTGACGCTAGGCTCCAGGGTGTATGATTACTAAATCAGTCTACTGACTGCTTTGACATAGTTCTGGCTAGGACTAAGGGTGCCTTACTTACCCTGGGCTACCTGTCCTGAGGGCAGCTAAATATAAGGGACAGAAAGAAAAAGAGGGCCCTCGATTGTTGCTAGCTTATCTCCTCCCCACACGAACTGTTGTCTTCTGTGATGGCCCTCTGCCAGTGCTACCCTGCCTTGGAGCCAGCCCACTACAAACTGAAACTTCTACAAACTGGGAGTCAAATAAATCTTTTCTGGTTTAAAGTTGGGTGTCAGGTATTTTGCCCCAGCAACAACAACAACAAAAGTATTTAAAACAGTCAGAGATGATTATTGCTTCCAAAGTCAGCCTGGGGAGAGGTACTCAGCTTAGAGCTGGAAGCTGATTGGGAATGCTAGGCTGCTACAGAGTCTGCCTCACAGCCACTACAGCTTAGCCTGAATCCTAAGCACCACAGGATTTGGGTGAGAGGCAGGCTTCATGCCTATAGGATTATATGGAAGAAATTTCCTTCTCTGACCACTCCTACCCTTGGATCTGGAATGCCTCAGCTTACTCTTTGTCCACCTAGGTCACAGCTAAGAATATGTTTTATCTCCCAGACTTGATCATAAGCTCCTGCCTGGAAGATCTGAATCTTGTTTCTATTCTACTCATCTCATGCTTAACACAAAGCTCAGCTCATAACAGATGTCAGTGAATGTTCTCTAGATGGATGCTCAAATGTAGATCAAACTGACTCAAATACCAATTAAAATCCCCAGTCAGGAAGACAAGATTTGATTCAGTATTTTCCTACCAAAAGGACAATCTTGCTGTTTAATATAACCTAATACATAATTCTGAGGCAGATGCAGGTTCTGTTTTTAGAAGGCCTATCTGATTTTATAAAGTACTGCTTGATTTTTATATTTTATTTTGATTAAATCAGAGGCATATCAGAAAGAGTGATAAACTAGTCTATGCATCATCCTAGTATCACCAGCCATTCCCACCTCGAGGTCTTTGTTCTCATTGCTCCCTCAGCCTGGAATGCTCTTGCCTTGATTTTGCACTTGAGATCTGCTATTTTATGAATGTGTCCCCCACAAAGCATGTGTTAGCAACTTAACCCCCAATGCAGCAGGGTTGGGAGGTGGGGCTGAACAGAAGGTGTTTAGGTCATGAGGGCTTCACACTGATGGATGGTCTAATGCTAATTGAAGAGAGGCATATTTTAAACTCTTGCTCTCCCACATCTTTTCTTTGCCTTTCCACCATGGAATAAAGTAGTCCAAGCAAAGCATGAAAATATAAGAAAGAACTTCCACTTGCTTTAAGAAAAGTCTAAGAAGAGGAAAACCCTCTGACTGTAGAGCCAGGGGAGGCTTTAGCATTCCAGGACACAGGCATGGGCAAATGTCAGGGTGTGACCCAGTAGGCTGCATAATATTTCCTGAGCTGTGTAAGATTAAACAGGCACTATGTGAAGACAGCTCAGAAGACTATGAAGTGGCCTTTGAGGGGTGTGAAGGAGAAAGCTGTGGAGAGGACATGAGCATGGCCTCAGCTTCTAAATGTGTTCAGCGGTGGCAGAGAAAAGACTATCAGAGTAGGAGCCTAAAAAAACTAAATAAAGGAGAAAAGCATTCACTGAGCACCTCCTCTGTGTACCTCATTCATCCTTTCACCATCCCAGAGTGAGATTGTTTCATATTATGGAGAAACTAGGGCTCAGGGGACATTACTTCAATGCTCTAAATTTCAGGACATGTATTTGTAAGACATACAGTAACAAATCCATAAAATCCCCATGTAGGTTTTTTTTTTTTTGTCTTTTTGAGACAGGGTCTCGCTATGCAGTTCAGGCTGGCCTTGGGCTCACTTTTGTAGCCCAGGCTGGTCTCGAACTCACACTGATCCTCCTGCCTCAGCCTCCCAAGTGCTGGGATTACAGGCGTGAGCCACCACACCCGGCTTCCATGTAGGTTTAATATGAGAATCTAATGAGACACAGTATAGACTGCCTACCACCAGGCTAGGTGTTTTAAAATTTTTACTATTACTAATAACCACATATAATATTACTAACTAGTTTGCCCAAGGTCACACAGCTTGTGAATGTTACAGATAGGATGCAAATGTTGGATGGTGTTTTTACCATGTAAAGGCCCCCCTCAGAGAATCAGGACTTGCCAATAATTACCTGTGTGACCTCAGACAAAGTACTGCATCCTGCAGTCGTGTTTCCTTACTCCATTAGAGGCCAAATGTTCTCCATGGTAGAGCCCACAGGGATGCTGGGTGGATAAGATAACTAATAAACTTGAATTTGCATTGTGTGTCCAGATGGGAACTATGATGACCATGGTGGATACCCTGAATAGGGATAGGGACAGCACCTTCAGGATAACATGCCTCAAATGTGCTAGGTGGTAATGTATGCAGTCAGAACCTTGCTTGGGGTATCAAAGGATTTTGCAGGCAAGTGGCCTCTAGTTTACAGTGACTGTGCCAGCCCCAATAAAAGGCTAGTCTCCGTCTTGCTAATGCTCCCAGGATAATAAAAACAGCGTGAATCTCCGGAGACACAGAAATATGTTTCAAGATTTTATTCAACATATTAGAAAAATAATTTCTCATAAAGCCAGCTTTAGAAAAGAGCTTACATGGGAAAGGGACATAACCAAAATCTTTCCAAGAGTCAAGTTGTAAGCCACATGCCACCCTCGGCACCTGAATACTGCGTTCTTTGGGGAAAACTTAAGCTGGGTGGGCCATCTGCTGAGAGGGTGTCAGTCTTCAGACAGAAACAGGACAATGTGTCCTAGCCATTACAGGCTATCAGTAAGTTGCTGCATGCCTTACATTTGTGCTCTGGAGAGGCATGAATATTCTCCCTGTGCAGAGCATGTAGGCCCAAGCCACTGAGACTCCACAAAACTGCCAGCTGTTCAGAAGCACCACAAGCAGCTCTCCTCCTTACATTCTGGGCTGCTGGCTGCAAGGCTCCACTCATCTGATCTCTATATGCATGAAATCTGCAAAGTCTTATGAGTCTGATTTAATGAACTGGGACAGGGATGTTTGCAGAGCAACTTGCTGAAACTACATAGCTGGAAGGGGAGCTGGGATTTAGTATCAGCCTATGTAACTTTAAGGACACCTCAGATCTCAGCAGATTTGCATCAGGCAGACATATTCCTCAAAATGCAAAGTCAAGCTAAGGAGCAAAGAGCCTGAGGGTTAGGATTCTGAGCCTACCAGTCTCCCCTAGGAAGAAGTCCCTCTTCCTACTTCACTCACAGTCACCAGCCTTTGCAAGGATACCTAACAGAGTTGCCATCTGGTCCATTTGTCACAAGGTGTATGCTCTACTAATATAGGGAATGGCGGCTTCCCCTGAGTACCTAAACTGGCATAAATATTTTTACCCCCACTATACTGCACTTAAAATGTATTAAAGGACTTTTAAAAAGTGATCGTGTTCCCTTTCAAGATGGTAATTGTTTCAAATTCCGATGCTTTGTGAGTTTATATTTTCAGAAAGCAAATGTTTTCAGAGCATATATCTGTCCACATGAATAGTCACATGGTACCAGGGCTAGATGACTTACTCTTTTGCCCAGACCTCTCCCTACCTGCTGAGCTCAGCCATTCTATAAGGGGACACAAAGCTGGCCCTGACACTTCTCACACCCTCAATGGCTCACCTGGATATGAAGAGACTTTTCAGGCAACAAACCAGATCATATGGCACAGGGTAGAAAAGGTCAGTGTATTCAGCTGAGCCCTGTTCAAAGTAGAGAACTGATGTTGAGTTACAGTCTAGGGGGATTCTGGGACACAGAGGGCCCCAGGGACATCTACAGAGGGAGCTCCTCACAAACCAACACTCTAAATTCAAGGACATGTCCCCTTGATAAAAGTCAGCAGCCCAGCAACCAGTGGATTTAGTATTCAGAGAAGGGTAACAGCCTGCTTGGCTTCTCTAGCATCCTAAAGGCAGCAATCCAGATGAATTCTGGGAAGTCTTAATTCCCAAAGAACCAGGGGTCCTTTCTGACCTGACATTGTATTTGCCACTTGTAATTTATATTAATAACATATTTAATTAACCAGCCAATAAAGCATACACATCAAATACAAACATCTCATCCAGTGGTATGGATAAAACATCTCAGCATGTATCAATATCTGAATTGTTTCCCCTAAAGATACAGACTCTGTCCCTGGACTGTTCATATACCTTCTTAGGCTGAATTCTCAATATGGAAGGAAAGAGAAGCATGAGGTACTGTGAGAAGCAAACCTTGAGTCCTCAGGCAAACGGGACAAAGCAAGTCTGATCCCTGGAGAGGCAAGATCTGGGTTAGACATCTAAAGACAGTCTAGGACCACTATGTGCTATCTCTGGCCTTGAGCATGGCACATTTATACTTGGGTGTCTAAAAGGCACCTCAAGTACAATGTGCTCAGATTCTCATGATGATCACTCAAACTCAGTCATCTTTCTCATTTTCTTATGCAGGACTACAATCCATTAATTAATTTGGAAACATGAGGATTTACTCTTCATAGCCTCTATTTCTTCACAGCTATATCCAGCCCACCATAAAGTCTCCAAATTTTTGTTTCCAAAGCATGCTTTTCTTCCCATGTCCAACACAAATACCCTGCCTGACACTGATTCTTCCTAGGACTAACACAGAAGCTTCCTCTTAACCAGCCTCCCTCCACACCCATTCAAGGCCATGGAGCATTTGGTATTTTATAAATACTAAACTAAGATAATGCTCTCCAGATGTGTCTCACATACATACCCATCACTGCTTCAAATCCTTCAATAGTCACCACGAGCCTACAATAAAGAAGGAAAATGTCCTTACCAAGGCCTAGCAGGGACAGGTCTTTCACTGCAGCTTCTTCTCAGCATCCAATCACACAGACTACTTTGCTTCTTTTCAAGCACTGAGCTATCACTCACAGAGCCACACCAGTCCATGCACAGAGGAAGCCTCTCCCAACTCTCCCTACTCCCTTCACCTTATTAACTCCTAATCATCTTTCAGCTCTCAGTTGTCACAGAGTAAAGCTATGCTCTGTCACCTGAAGTCAGCCAGGACCCCTATTATATAGCATAGCTCTCACAGCACCTTGTGCCTTTCTTTCATAGCATTTTTCCTAGTTTGTAATTTTATGTGACTAGAATGATTATTTTTTTAAATCTTTCTTCTCTCTCTCTCTCTCTCTCTCTCTCTCTTTCTTTCTCTCTTTCTTTCTCTCTTTCTTTCTTTCTTTCTTTCTTTCTTTCTTTCTTTCTTTCTTTCTTTCTTTCTTTCTTTCTTTCTTTCTTTCTTTCTGTTATGGTCAGCTCAGCCTGCCCTGGGAGTAGGGCTGGCACAGCATGCGGTGCCAGGATTGAACTGCAGGCCCTGCGGTGGCTGAGGCTTGCCTAAGCAGGTGCTTTAGAGCGCAAAGCTATCTCACAAGCCCCTATGGAGTGACTATTTTAATAGCATTTGATTTCCTCATAAGATTACTAAAGGGAAAGACTCTTAAAGGGAAGGAGCACATCTGCTTTAACATCATAGTATCTCTAGCTTTTAGCACAAGGTAAGTGGTCAATAAAAACTTCTGAATGAATAAATAAAATGCAGCTCTTCTTTGAGTTGTTTAAACAAATCATACTGGGTCCTTTTTAAATACTATTCCTGAAAGTCTCTGAAGTCTGCCTTAAACTAATGGAACCATAATTTACCACCTCTCTTCATCCCTCTGAGCCACTATAGTGACCTGCCTTCAAGACCATGGCATTACCATTGCTACAGTTTAGATCTGGAATGTCCCCCAAAGGCCCACAGGTTAAAGGTGTGGTCCTCAGCTCAGTGCTATTTGAAAGTGGTGGAACTTTAAAAGGCAGGGCCTACTAGGGGGAAGAGAGGTCGCAGGGGAGAGGTGTGCTTTTCAGTGTGGTAGTGAAACACCAGCTCCTCTTGCTGTGCTTTCTGGCTGCCATTTATTAGGCAAGTAGCTTTGTTCTCCTACACCTTCCCACCAGGTTGTACTACTTTGTGACAGGCCCAAAAGTGACACACCAATGGACCATGGACTGAAACCAGGAGCCAAAATAAACCTTTACTCCTTTTAAACTGATAACTCAAGTGCTTTCTTCACAGTAATGGAGAGCTACTAGCCACCACTGCCTTCATCACTGTAGTTACATCTACTGAAGAGTTACTTACCACATGCTAGGTACTATGCTGAGTACCGTGCTGTGGTAGTCACTTAGTCTTCACAGTACTAGTATAGGGGGCTTAAGGAATAATGCCCCTCAAGTTCTCCCTCCACCCTCTTTCCCTGTAGTTATAACTTCTTGTCCTGATACAGATAAGATTGGCTACTGCGACCTGTAAACAGAGTGCATGCCATCTTGTTCTTGGAGGATTTATAAGGCTCTGTCTTCTTTCAAGCTAAGTTACAAATTGCTTTTGATTACTCTGTCTTGCTTCTACACCTTCACCTACTCCATCCTATTTTTGTTCTAAAGACCAACAAACCCCCTTTCCTCTGTTCTAACACCCATCACTCTGGATGCAAGTTCAGTTGGGTGGATGTGTCTAAAATTCTGGAAATAAATCCTAGTTATTCCCCATTCCTTTCTAATCTCTTGGATTCTACAATGTTAGGAGGTATACATAATTAGCTCTAGTTTTCTGATGAAGAAATAGACACATACAGAGGATTTACTGATGTGATGAGGACTTGGACTCTGGTTGAATTCTCAAGTCTATACAGTCTTAATCACAAACCACAGCCCAAACTTGTGTTCACACCTACTCATTGTCATAAGGATTCAAACATAGTTGCTCCTGTTATTATGGTGCTACAGGCATTGTGGGTTAAACATTTGCCATTTTGCTCAACCCTTCCAGGGTTGCAACAGCTGGCTTTTGTGAGACTTTCATGAAAAGAAGTATGCTGTAGCACTTCCACAGTGCATGGAGAGGGGGTCTTAGAAAACTAATGCAAAGATCTCCAGACATGGGAACAGCAGTTTGTAACAAACTTGGACTTCTCATGGCAAACTCAGACATCAAGCCTGCATGGGGAACTCAAACTTAAAATAGTTCTTTGAAATTCTTTCACTATCTTTCTGCCTCCCTGTCACACAGTTACAGACTGAACACATCACACTTGAAAGCAGGAAATCTTTGGATTCTGGTGGGCATAGGATTGACCAAATGGCAACCCATTAAGGTGCCTGGACCTCAGGCAAGCTTTAGTATTCCAGGAAGTCAGGAGATGGCAAAATAACCCAATTGTCATTCTCTGTGCCTTGGTTTGGTGATGGTCCATCCTTCTGAGTCTCCTTCTCTTGCTTTCCCTATTACCTACCAGAGACTGAGTTAGAAAGTAGCTAAGATATTAACATAGCTAAAATATTGGGGGGGGGGGGTTGTGTGTATGTGTGGGACCGGGGTTCAAACTCATGACCTTGCACTTGCCAGGCAGGCACTTGTGCCACGGAGCTATCTCCCCAGCCCCTAAAATATTAAAATAGAGTTGCTATTCTATGTCTAGCACCTTTACATCCAAATTCGCATGAACTAAGCCATTACCAACAATCTTGACCAACAGGGCCTGTTACCTTTGTTTTACAAAGAAACTACAGTTCAGATAGATTAGATAACTTGGGATAAATTCCCAGACAGAGGTGAAGCCAAGATTCAAACCTTGCTTTGTTAAGTTCTAAAATCTATGCTCTTCCCATTATAAATCAGGAGAATTTTACAATGACTAAGCCTTCAGGACAAATTATGGCAGCTATGTGGGTGGTGTGAGTGGTAGTGAAGCCATGAAAGCCCATTAGTTCCTCCCTTCCACTGGCCCTCTGCTGACTGAGCACTGCAATGATAGATAGGGGGAGGGGTGCTCCTACTCCTGAGATGTTCTAAAGAAAAGAGGTCAAGAGAAAATCAGAAAATTTGAGTGAGAAAAAGAAGATACAGGATCTTGAAACGGAACCAGAAGTGTCTCAGAAGACAACTGTTCTAAACACCACTGCATCATCTGGCATCCTTTGGAGAATTATGAGAACTTAGAACTTTTAAGCACTCAATATTCCCATTTTTAATTATCCCAAATAATGAGCTAGAACCAACTCATAAGGCAGTGGCAAAGACCCGTGATCCGATCCCTTTACTCTGCAAGAGGAACAGCAGAGTGGCAGAAAGACTAGCTGAAGACACATGAGGAGTCAAAGCTACCGACACAATTATCCAGCTTACAGTCAAGTGACTTGGAGCTTCTGATTAAAAATTACATTTTTTTCGACATGATGGCACACACTCAGTGACTCAAGGTGAGCCTGTGAAATTTAGTGAGAACTTGACTAAAAAAAAAAAATAGAGATGCTATTTAGTAGTAGAGAGCTTTTCTAACATGTGTGAGAGGCTCTCAGTTGCTGATTCAATTCCCAGTATCCCATGTATTATATATACATGTATAAATACATATATGACTTATTTTATATACATAAGATTAGATTTTCTTTAAGGACCACATTTTAGGTCTACTGAAAATGTTTTATAAAACTAAACAAGTCAGCTTCAGAAACTAAAATTATACTTGGGACACACAGAATGGATGTAGGTTTCTGTAATCAAGAACAGTATTTTCATCCTTTCCCAACTCGGCTCACTTCCTTTTCAGTTGTTCACTATAAGGCAAAAGATTATTGATCAAAGACAATGTTTCAGAGTGGGAGATCACTCAATGGTCTAAGCGCCTGCCTGGCAAGCACAAGGAGTTGGTTTCAATCCCTGGTACCACATGCTGTGCTGGCCCTGGAACCCTAGACACACTATACTGGCCACCAAACCTGGGCATGGTAGTGCATGCCTGTAATCCCAGTTCTGAGGAAACTGAGACAGGAGGATCACTGTGAGTCCAAGCTGTGTAATGAGACCCTGTACCAAATAAATAAACAAATAAAAAAATAAGTTAAAAAAAAAAAAAAAAGACCATGTTTCAAGGTGGTGGTTCCCAGACTGTGATGGGAAGGAGAAAATAAATGAGCATTTTAGCATTTGCTAAAGTTAGCATTTTTTATGCTCACTGTATTTTCCTCTACCCAGAATGTGGATATCCTGGTTATTAAAAAGATGATGGGCCATGTGCTAAGTCCTCTGCTCTATGCGCTGGCCTGCCAAGAACATCAGAGAATCATGTCCTGCCTGATCTGGGTTCTTCACGTTGCCTTATAGAAGACCAACCAAGGACCAGGAGGATAAAGAGGTTCTGAAGGCACAGGGGGAGGGAGACCCTTCTGCAGGCCTTCCATGAGCTCAGTAGGCAGCTTCTCCACAGCTGTGTCCACTGAGTCTCCTACTTTTGCAGTTTTATTGTGGTTTGCCTCTGCTTCTGTTTGAGAACTTTATCAGCAAACCATACCTGTTCTGCTTTGAAACCATGTCCATCTTTCTGGCAGTTACGTTAGTTATTCTCCTACCGCTGGGACAAATACCCCATGCTTACAACTTATTTATTTCTTCCCGTTTCAGAACTTTTGTTTGTCTGTTTATTTGTATGGCTGGCTCAGCCCACCCTGAGGGCAGGGCTGGCACAGCATGTGGTGCTGGGGATTGAACCAAGGTCCCTGCAGCCACCTGCAGGCACTTTAGACCACTGAGCCATCCTGCCGCCCCCCCCATTCTTACAACTTAAAGGAGGAAAGGTTTACTTTGGCTCACAGTTTGTAGAGGTTTCAGCCCACAGTTGGCTGGTACCAAGGCAGGATAGCATGGTAGAGGAGAAAAGGCTTGCAGCAAGGTGGGCATGAGGAGGGATATCTACTGTTCCAGGCCACACCCACTGAGCCACCTCTTCCCACCAGGTTTCACCTGCCAACATGACACCCAGCCATAAAAGCATCAGTGGACTAATCTACAGCCATGGTCCAGTCACTTCCCAAAGGCCCATCTATAGATGTAAGCCATAAGGGCAATCTTGGCATATTGAATTTTGATCTGACTTTCTGAGGCTTCCCTGTCATAGCCTACTTTTCCTTCTTTTTTTCAAGCCATAAAGGAACCCAGAAGCATGGTTAGATAGGCCTGCAGAGATGACCTTGGAGACTCACTATTAAGTTAAGCCCCTTCCAAGAAGCTGTGTTGAGTGGGAAGGAGCCTTGGCAGAACTGCAGCGAGCCAGGTGCAGCTGACTGGTCCCTGGTTCTGGCCCTGCCACTACTGTACTGAGCAAAACACACTCTTCTTTTAGCATACTCTTCATTTCCCCATGTGTAAGCAAAAAAATCAGATTAGCTTGAGTCTATGGTTCCTACCCAGACACTGAAATTTGAGATTTTCATTTTCTTTTTCTCTTTGGCTTTGTATGTAAATGACTAAAACAGACATGATGACTCAAATGTTTATGCCCAGAACTACAGAGCTATACTAGAAGAAATCAGCCAATCCTATTTTCATTCCTACTCAGTTGATGATACGTAAAGTAAGGGCCCAAAGTGAGACTAAGTTCTATGAGGGCAGGAAGCCTCTTGCTAACTTCCTGCCTGGCACATTTTCAAAAATGTTGACTGAAAGCCGGGCATGGTGGCTCGTGCCTATAATCCCAGCATTCGGGAGGCTGAGGCAGGAAGACTGGTGTGAGTTCGAAACCAGCCTGGGCTACAAAAGTGAGCTCAAGGCCAGCCTCAACTGCAGAGTGAGACCCTGTCCCAAAAAGACAAAAAAAAAAAAAAAAAAAAAAAAAAAAAAAAAAAAAAAAAAAAAAAAAAAAAAAAATGTTGACTGAGAGAATAAATAATATTTTTCCTTCAAAACTGACCAGCTAGGGGCTGGAAAAATACACTCCCTCCTTGTCTTAGTGGGAGAAAGCAGATGAGACAGTATCAGGCTGCTTCTGGCCCCTGAAGAGATGGTGTGCTCCAGCTGGAGAGCCAAAGCAGAGCCAGGAACAAATTCTCAAGGCTGGTGGTGCCAGCAGCACTTGGCCACATGGTGGGTTTCTACTAGAGTCCTCTGTGCTGTGCATAATGAATCACAATATGTCAATTACTGCATTCTGTTAACAAGTTCGTATCTGTGTGTTCATTGCCAGTGAATGCCCTGCAATTTGTCACAGATCTACAGTTAGCATGTGACAGAGGAAGTGGGGCCGAGGATTCTGAAACACTCCAGGCCCAGGGCTATCAAGTAGTTGGTTGGAATTTGGCAGTCATGGTGCTTGCCTCTGTGATCAGGCAGCAGAGATGTACGACTTCTCTAGGGAAAGGCTCTGTGTCTTGTGTACTCTTTCATATCTTGACTCAGATACATCAACAGGAATAAGGCCACCTCTGTATTCCCTTCTCTGAAGTACTGAATGGGACAGAGGCAGTCTGGCAATTTAAGTACCTCCACTGTAGCTTCACCGGCTGGCCATGTGGTCACTGGAAATGGAATTGCACACCAGATTCCTGCTCAGGTGATCCTGAGTATTCTAAGTTTTCTGCAACTCCTTTCCCACATTAGCAAAAGTGGGATAGGAGTACCTAGCAGGCAGAGACATTAAAAACATTAAATGAGATGATGAAGATCAAACCCAGAACATTGCTGGCCTGCAGCAGGTAGTACACACGAACCTTCCCCATGTTCATTTCTGAAGGGACTGGCAGCTCTTGAAGACTGGGGACAAGATCCACAAACGCAAATCCAGCAAAGACCCTTTATGTCTTATATGTGCAAGTCTGCCTCCCCTGGGAGTTCTGTGGTTCTGATTACCAGTGCAGTCATGTGAGGGTGTGAGATCCACCTTTCTCACCTCTACCCAGCTGCATGAGAAGTGAGGAAACACCCTGGTGAGAGGAGAGGCTGTTTGTTTCTCAGGCAGCACTGCTGCAGCCCCTGACCTACTTTCTTACTAAAAATAACCCTTCTTAGGTCACTGCTGCAAATTGAATTCCACTGCTTCACTGCACCCTCTAAGCAGGTGGGTGGGCGCCAGAACACATTTGGTGCCTTGCTGCCCACCAAGGACGCCAATCCCTCATGCCTTAGCAGAGGGCAGGGCACATCTGCACAAGCAAAGCCTGGCCCCACAGCATTACTTTGTGTGTAGGGGGGGCAGTGGGGGTGGAGGACAAAGAGGGCAGTTGGCAGGAGGGAGATTCTAGTTCCAGCTTTGAAGCCTAAAAGAACTGAAGGAAAATAGTCATGCCACTGTATTCTTGCTATTTGACCTTGGAAAACTCATGACTTTTCTTTGCCTCCGTTTTCTCCTCTATAAAGTAGAAATAATAAAACTGACCTTACAGTGTTGTTGTACACTTTATAAAATGCTATATAAAAGCAGTGCTTGGTGAAGAAGAGGCCCTCAATGATGAAATTGGTATAGTTAGTCTCCATTGTCTGACTGTTGCTCCACTGAGCCCTCCTCTCTCAGGAACTACAGCAAGAGATAGGTAATGTAAAAACTAGAAAAGGCCTGGGATGCAGCTCAGCAGTCAAGGGCTTGCCTAGCATGCAAGAGGCTCTGCACTATGCATGAGAAAAACAAACTATAAAGATTATAAGCTAGAAAAGGCCTCAGAGGTACTTAGAGCAAAGACTCTCATATGTGGCTGAATGTCCCTAAATCCATGCTGGCCTATAACAACAGATTCCAGTGATAAAACTGATTCCACTGGTGATAGCCAGGGGACTGAGATTCAAGAAATCTTTTTTTTTTTTTGCAGATCCAGGGATTGAACTCAGACTCTTGTGCTTGTCAGGCAAGCACTTATTCTACTGAGCTATCTCCCCAGCCCTCAAGAAGTCTTCATGACACCAGGAAATATGCACTGAATAAATTCTCCAGGGGGTTCTGATACATTCAGCATTTGAGGAAGGTTGGTCACCTCATTAAAATAAATGCAGGAATTATTTTTCTTCCAATGAAAGTATGACACATGGCTGTTATAAAAGATGCAGACAATGTGGAAAAGCAAAAAATAAAAAGTAAAAAATAAAATTCAACCAACTTGCCTGTTGCACATCAGGACTTTTGCTAAGCAAGGGAATTTGGTTACCACACACTTTTAAGCCTCAAGGAATGTCGAATCTGTTTAGAGACAGAAGACTATAGTGTACTACGTTGTGTGTTACCACCAGGCAACACAACTATAAGAATAAGGGTGAAGGAGCAACTGATCTGCCTAAGAAGGCAGGAAAGTCTGTAAGAGCTAACCCAGAAAATAGAGAGAAGGGATTTCAGGAAAAATGAAGAGAACACACAAAATTATGTAGAGATGAAAGGTACTTATTAAGAAAATGTTCTCACCATGCATAATAAAAGTGGAATGAAGGAATAAAGCAAGTCAGGAGGGCCTGGATAACACCAGTAATACCACTGTGTTCTTGCTATGTGACCGTGGAAAGCTTGTGACTTTTCTTGAGGAGCATGATCCTTGCCAGTATTTTTTCAAATGTGGCCTTCTGTCTTCCTTTTCATATGATCAATGCCATTACTTAATAATGCAATGTTACTTAATAAACACTGCAAATTAGTCAAGCCAGATGGGCTACAACTTATCCAGCCTCAAAAGATGCACATTTAGACAGCTGCTAGTTTCAATAAGGTATAAAACACTACAATGAACAACTTTAATCACAAAGCCTTCTCCTCATTTTTTTCCCTTTCCTCCTATCCTCCCTTTTTACTCCCTTCTCTCCCCTTCCCTTCCTTTCTCTTTCACTCTCCAGTGTTAAGGATTGAATCCAGGCCTGTGTGCATAAGACAAGAACTTTACCACTGAGTTACATCCCCAGTGCAACTTCTATGACATTTGCAATCATCCTTTACGGAGAATTTCAGAATATACATTAATAAATGAAAACAAAGGGACATCTTCAAGGCTGTGACAACAGCTCCAAAAGTTTTTTCCAAAAATGGGTCATTGTACACAAAACGAAGAGGACCCAAGGTGGTGGTCTGACTTATCCAACCACACTGTTCAATAGCGGTAGAATCAAGAGCAACATCTCTACCTACTAACTCCCAGCACTCTTTCATTTGGAAAAAGCTCTACTTCAGATCAATTCTACCTCTAAGTATTTTAGGTTAAAATGGATTTGAGCAGGGGACAGTATGTGCACATTTACATGCATATATGAAGCATTACTTATGAGCCACCTTTTCCATCCTTATCATATATTCTCCAGTACCAGAGACAATTTCTTTTCTAGCCAAGCTAAGCTTTCTTACACTGTTTTGCTTCCACACTTTTAATACTACAGGAAATGTTTCATGTATTTAAATTCAATCTATATTTTTAAAAAGCTGACCTACATGATCCCAAAAGCAACAAATTCATATATGATATTCACTTTATTGCTTAGTAGCACCTCTTATATTGATGAAAAATTGAGAATTGCCTCCAGAATAATAGCTAACTCCGGCTTCTGTAATTAGAAAGGGATAAAATGAGTTCCCCATTCAAGATGGATCATGCACATGTACAAATTCCCTATAATGAATGTGATCATTATGTATACTTAAGTTGTAGCAACAAACAAACAAATTCCCCACTTCCTAAAGCTAATGAGGCTAATGAGGATAGATTTACTTCAAAATGACATTTCTAAAGTTTAATGAGCTCAAGCCACATTAGTCCAACCTCTGCACTTTCTATGCTCTTTCTATGTTCATAGTATCAGCAAATGTTGGTAAATGGGAAAGAATGCTGGGCTCGGAGACAATAAGAATATTCCATGTGCTGAAGACCTCTGAGAGTAGACACAATGCTAGCTGCTTTACATTAGACTCCTTAAAACACTCCCCAATTCAGTTATCCCTCCACTGCACCTCTTTTCTTTTGATGATGCTGGAGATTGTATTCAGAGCTTCAGCACACATTGTTCCACTAAGCCTATGCTTCCCACTGTAAGCTATTTCCATTGTGTATGAAAAATCTTACAACCTGACACATTACTTAGCTCAAGGCCAACTCTATTAGTAAGTGGTAAAGCCACAATTGGAACCCAGGTAAGTTAGACTCAAAATTCAGTTTTTCATGCTTTGCTGTATTTCAGCAAACGTCATTTCTGTTCTAGCTCTGATACTATCAACATTTCTGACCCCAAAAGGATGTCTGTGCTCTCTTACCTCTACCTTACTCACTGGAGAGATGTGGATAATTATTTTCCTGTCTGTCCTTCATACTTGCACACACATACATAAAGCACTTTTGCTATGATTAAGTGGCATAATGGATATGAAAGGCCCAGAGAGACTTACAGGTTGTTGTGAGAGTCCTGCACGTCACAACTGATCAATCTAATGATGATTGGACATCCTGCCCAAGATGCTCTGTCACTTAAGGAGGATATAATTACAACTACCCCATAGCCCCTTCTAGCATCAGAAAGAGAATGTGTGTGAAGCATTTACTAAGACTTCTCATAAGACCCAAAATGAAGAGGGTACACATTCTTGCTTGCTTGAACCATGGGAAGGTACAGGCATGACTGCCTCATCCACTACCCTGAATGACAGTACAAATGGAGCTAATCACTTTTATCTGCTTACTAATAAAATTAATTTTTAAAGTCTATAAATGGACTAAACCTAGTTAGTTGCTTGAATTTGAATAACTATTGCCCAAATACAAATACTAAAACTACTGATATCAATTAAAATTAAATTTATTATTAAATTTAATAAATTCAATAATTTAATAATTAACAAATTTATTTCATTAAATCAGAGCCATTTGGCAGTAGGACATGAATCATGGCCCACTGTGAATATGTTAATACTCTGAGAAAATCCATTAATCAAAATACTGCACTCCTGGGGGACTCTGGGGAATTGTGGTTTCCCAGTATGTTTTCTTGCTCATCAATCATATGGATGCATTTGTGGACACATACTCACATATCTTCCACTTGCAGCCTGTTTTGAGAAAATCAAGGTATAATAGAAAGTACACTGGACTCAGATTTCATCACCAACAGATGAGTCATAAATGCAACCAGAGCACTTATTCCAGTTTTCCAGAGGCTTCTGGCAAAATAAAAGGAGGCTGGGCTGCAGCTCACTAGCTGTAGAACATAAGCAAGACGATGATTCTCTCAGCCTTTTTCTTTTTATGTAACACAGGGATAATATTTAGCTTAGACACTTAAGTTAAGCCACCCTGGGCAAATTCTATGTGTATGGCTTTACCACCTTCAGCCCTGCACTGAGGCCTCCGGGTGTACCATGTCACGCACCCTCACCGTCCTTGGGGAGAGGTTCCATTAGCTTCAGTTCATAGGAAACCTGTATTTGGAGGGCTGCAGCTGTGCCCAGGACCACACTGTTACTATGTTACAGAGTTACGACTGAAACCCTGGTGCTCTGATGTGAAACTTTATGTTCTAATCTACTAAGTCATATTCCACAGAGCTGCCACAAGGGTAACTGAAATAGCATTTATTACTGTCTACCTCTCAGATGCCTGGTAGTCTGCATCTTTCTTCTCTAAGACATAAGCTTGCAGGGAGATTCTAAAAAGCCATCCAGAGCCACTTAGTGGATACTGGACATCTTGAAAGAGGCAAGAAGAGACTGCATCTGGGTGGAAAATATTTACTGCTGAGCTCCAAAGATTGGTAAAGACAGCCATGCCATCAAAAGGGTGGGGTTTATGAATGAAATTCCTCTCAAGTTTTAGAAGTCAGAGTTGAAGGCAGTCTGGCAGCGAGACAGCCTTGCCGAAGACTAGAGCAATACACTCCCATTCACACTTTATCACGGGTTTCCTTGCAGCTGGTGGTCTCCAAGATATCTGCTGGCCACTGTGAGAAAGATGTGACCATGAAGGTAGGACTAGGAGGGAAGCTTGCCACTCCCCCTTCACCCAGTTCTCCCTCCTTACATAGAAAGCATGAAGTGACCAGGAAGCACAGAAGAAACCACATTTTAAAACCTCAGGCTGGACTCTACTAAAAATAGAGTTATGATTCAAATATCTATTATTGAGTTCTTTGCCTTTGCACTCTGGAAACTAGGCTGTTTCACTCCTCATGAAATCCTCCCCCCAAAAGTGACCATCCCCACCACCGAGAGAGAGGTAAGAATGAGGAGAATCAGATTAGTGCCTGGCCCCATGCTACGTCTTTTACACCCACAATTTTATCAGTTGGTGATAAACAACAATGGGGACGAGGGATGTTTTTCACACTGGAGGAAACTGAGGCCTCATTAGATAAGAGGACATGCTCAAAGTAAGTGGCAATGCTGAGAAGTGAACACACTCAGGGGAGTCTAACTCCAGAACCCCAGTGCTGTCAAACACATATAAACTTCATTTTTAGCTTAGTGAGTGATGAAAGCCTCACTGCTATTCAGTTTATCTCATGGCTTTAGGAAGGACCCAGCAAAGCAGCCATATGAGTGATTCATTCCTGTGACTGACAAGACTGCTCCTGGTTATAGCTTCAGCAGCTGCTAACTCTGCAACTCCTCCCGCCTCCTCCAGTTGGCTCAGGGAAGTGGAATTATTTACATAAGAATTTCGGTGGCCTCCTGCCTCAAGGCATGATCACAGACTTTTAAGTGACAACAGTGTCATAAATCATAATAAAGGCCAAAAGAAGTCAAGGTCAGTGAATATAACGGGAGAAAAGATATTGTGAGAAGCAGAGAAGTGGGTCCAGCGTCAACAGCATAATTCCTAGTATACAAAAGCCCTTTCCTTGCAGTTTCTCCATCTGATACTCATGGCACCCTGGGAAATAAAAGCAAATAGGGGTGTGTGCGTGCGTGTGTGTGTGTGTGTGTGTGTGTGTGTGTGTGTGTGTGTGTGTGTGATAAATAGGGCTAGGACTAAGTTGCCTAGATTGGGCTTCAACTTGGAGTCATCCTGCCTCAGCCTCCCAGAAACAAAATTCTTTTAATAAAAACTATGAGACGCTGGGGCTTCTCTTCAAGTGTGCACCACCACATCTGGGCAGCGGGGCTGGTCTGGTCTTGTTGATGGGGCCAGTGAATTACTATGTAGTCATTAATTGCACCATGGGATATGTGTGATTCAGGTCACTCTTCAGAAATTAGCAATGCCATCTGAGATTTACCCCTCAAGAATGTAGAGCTTGGGGCCCGGCGGGATGGCTCAGTGGTCTAAAGCGCCTGCTTGGGAAGGCTTGGGCGGCTTCAGGGACTGCGGTTCAATTCCCGGCACCACATGCTGCGCCAGCCCTGCCCTCGGGGCGGGCTGGGCCGGCCATAAGAATGAGTGAATAAACAAATAAAGGTTCTGAAACAAGAAAAAAAATAAGTTAAAAAAAAATTATTCAAAAAAAAAGAATGTAGAGCTTCTTCACATGTATGGGCTCATCCTGAGGGCCTGCCCCCTGCAATGAATATCAACCAGCCTGCAAAAAGTAATACAGAAAACAGTCTTTGCCCTGAGCCAACTCCCAGTAGTAGCAGAACAGTCACAAGACAGACACATTAATGTCGCATTATCAAAGGCATCACAGCAGTACAGACAATAATACATGGCTACTTAGCAGAAATGTTATTCACATAGCGACAAAGAAAAAACAGTAAGCAAGTATGCCTGCTTCACTAACCTTTCTCTACAACAATAATTCCCTGACCTCACTACAGAACTGGAGGTCTCCATTTCAACCTTGTCTCAGTTACTCTTTTCTCATTCCTGGGACAAATACCCAACATCCAAAATGAACGAAGCAAAGGTTTATTTAGCTCACAGTTACTGGAGGTTTCACTCCATATTCAGCTGGCTCCAAGGCATAGGGGCACATGGCAGAGAGCAGTAGTTCATGGAGGTGGAACAGCAACAATAGCAATGGGCCAACAAGGGCAACTGAGACAACAGAGAGAGCAAAAGAGAGAGTCTGTCTCTCTGTCTCTCTAATATTACATTCACGCTCTCTGCCTCAGGCTATCCACCTCAGGCCACACCCATAATTCCCAGCAGTACTCAGACCCATAATCCCATCCTTGGATCATGAGTTAATCTCAAACTCTAGAAGTCCCCACCCCATGACTGCACGAAGCTTTGGCGGGACAATTAGACACAAACCATAACAAACCTCCTACCAGGTACATCTATCTGGATGTTCCATGAGCATACCACATTCGGTTACACTATATATTTATCATTTTACCCAAAATCTACTCTTTCCTCTGTCCATATATTATCCTTCACCATCAGTGATGTCCCATCTACCCAATCTACCAAGCAGAAGAGTGGGTATCAGAGCCTTGGTCATAATCATTCTTCCTCACCTCTTCTCAAGCCTCAAGCCACTTAATCCCAACATGATGAGCTCTGCTTTTCCATTTCTACTGCCACTGTCCAAGTTTGGTCCCTCATCACCTTTCCCCTAAGGTAATGCCCTGGTCTCCCTACTCACCCTTCCAGTTCCAGACTCCCTCCCCTTACTCCAGCCTTCATCCTGCCCCCAGAATAATTTTTGTAGGGATGATTAATACCTACAATCAGCTGGCTATGTAAAGGAAATTACCTGGTATAACCTAGGGGTCCTGGGTTAATGCAGGGTCTCTCTTGGATTGCAGTGACAGCTCCTAACAAACCTTTTCCAGTGTGTCCTTCCCAATAGTTCCCCTTATACATTTCAGACTTGTGTAACCAGTTGCCTAAACCAGCTCTGCACATCAGGTACCTTAATTTCTGCATCCCACTTGGTCTATTTCTCTGGTTGAACCTGGGATGATACACTCTGTCTTTGAAACAAAATTCTTGTAATAGAAACCATGAAACATGGCTAGATCATCCAAGTCTTGGCAGTAATGTGGAGCTACAGCCATCTTCATTTGCTACTGATTTAATGTGTCAGGCTTTAAGATTGGTCCTTAAATATACTAACTCATTTAAATATAACAACTTTGAGTGCTCCCATTCTCTTTATCTACACAGGGTATCTGAGGCTCAAGAAGGGTTGTAATTCATTCAGTGTAACATGGCTAGAAACTGGCAGAGCTGAGTTTCTTCCATGAATTTGGTGTCCCCTTAAAAATCACATTAAGCTCAGAATTTGAGAATTACAATAAAATAATATTCCAACTATAATGTCTGTCTTACTTTTAAGTGAATAATTATTATCTTTCACTTCCAATTGTACATATACTTCTATAACATCCAAAAGTCTGTATACGGCCAGGCAGAGAGGCATGGAGAGATGTTGCTTTTATTCTTACAGATGTGTAATTAAAGTGCTTAGATAATAATTACTTAAAATCACACAAAAATTGAAGATTAATAAAAGCAAATGAATAATCAAGAGCTCTGACATGCTGAATGACAAAAAAAAAAAAAAAAAAAAAAAAGACAAGCAGTATGGATCTGCATCGTGTCACAGTTTCAAGCACTCCTTTCCAAGAACACATGGTTCCAAGAGCAAAGGATTTGGGACTGAGTGGCAGGAAATCTGCTTTCTCGGCAAACTTGGACATTTTACTTATAGATGAGGAGTGGGAATAAATGGCTTCTGAAGTCCTTTTCAGCTCCCACCCACTTTAATCCTATGAAGCCAACATGTCCAAGTACATCATGACCACTTACACTTTGTGGGCTTGCTCTCAAATGGATGAAGGCGATTTTGCTTTGTGGACACATGTATGTGATGCTGTAAACCAAGACGTTTAAAACCACATCCCCACCTCTACCCACAAACTTCCTCTCTAGGCTCCTTTTACTGACTGACTGCAGACCACCCCACCACCTGTGCTGCCAACAGCTTAAAGCAACATAACCAACAAGCTCACCCTCTCTGTGTGCCAACATCCCTGCTGCCCTGGCCAGTTACTCTCTGCTTGGCTCCTAGACTGAAAGGCAACAGGGAGTCACCCTGTCAGTTATAACACTGGCTCTTCTCTTAGGCCTAGCCACAATCAAATGTTACTTCACTGAACTCGTATCATATTTCCACCCTTGTTCAGACCTTGATTTTGTCATCCCTTGAGTATATAAACTTTGCCCATTTTCTCCTATCAAAAATAGAATGCTCTTGTATCACAATTCAAACTTCAAAAAAAGTTTATTTAATTAAAAAAAAAGTAGAATGCTCTCTTTCTCTCCCTTCATGGGAACAGGTGTTGCTGGAGCTTTTAAACGTCAGTTATGTCCACTCCCTTTGCAGTTTTTATCAATAAATTACTAATAATATCAGATAGTACCAATCACTAATTATGGATTCCTCACTATGGATGCCAAACCCCTCACATTATGAGCACACAGGTAATAGTTCCACAGTGTTGGTTTCCTGTGCTTTTCTCTCCTCTTACCCCTCCCCAAAGCCAAGATACTGAAGCCATTAACTTAAAAAAAAAAAATGGAATTCAATTCATATAGCAATGAAAGGGCTCAAAAAATTAGAAAATAAGCAAACAAGTCTCAATTTCTGTAGCGTATCGAGATATATACACCAAGCCCAGTGAGACACAGCAGCAGCAGAGAGTGCAGAATATGATGCTTCTCTCTTATGTCAGTTTGCAAAAACAGGCCAAGTAAAAAGCTCTGCTGCCACGCACTGTGGGGACACAGTGACAAGGATGGGCAGGAATTGCTAATTCTCTATCTCTAGAAGGCTTCAATGTGCTTGTGGAGCCAGGGCCTTTGAGCTATGTTCCCGGCATTCCTCTCTAATTCTGGTCAAGTCACTTCCTTACCTCATCCTTAATTTCCTCTCTGGTGGAAATGAGACTGTTCTGAAGTCTCTCCACCATTTAAAGTCCATGTGTCAGCCAGGCGTGGTGGCGCACACCTGTAATCCCAGTACTTGAGAGGCTGAGGCAGGAGGATCAATGTGAGTCTGAGACCAGCCTGGGCTACAAAAGTGAGCTCAAGGCCAGCCTGAACTGCATAGTAAGACCTTGTCTCAAAAAGACAAATTAATTAATTAATTAATCAATTAATTAATTAAAAAAATAAAGTCGATGTGTCTGTGACCCAGGCCTCTTCAGTTAGCTCAACTAAAATTCTGCTTTTCTTCTATGGAAAGCAAGGGGATCCTCTTCTACAGCAGATGCCTACAAACCTTCTTTAACCATCCTCTTCATTTAGCAAAATTAAATTTTTAAAAAGCATCTCTATCCAACTAACACCCTCCGCTCCCCACACATACCTTTTTGCCATATGTAATACCATTTGGTAAAAAAATTCTGCAAATCAGTGTCCAACTGATCACAGTCAATGCCCTTCCTGTGCAGAATTTATCTTGGAAGTACTAAAATGAATATACTCAACTCACAAATTCTACCAATACAAAGGTCACAGTGTTAATATTTCAGCTCTGAGTGCTTTTCCTCTTGTTACACTGCATTGTAATTCAACTTCCAGCCTGCCTAGTCTCTGGGCACATGGCAACTGCTTCCTTTATCTATTTCTTCCTTTATCTAGTGGGCTATGAGCTGCTATGAACTTTCCATCAATCAGGACATTGATCCCATGCCTTTATCTCTAATCCTTTCCAAAACTCTATTAAACCAACTGGTAAAGAAATAAAGGAAGCATGATCCCATCAAGAACAGGGGAATGGAGAAGGAGAAAACAGCAGACAAGACAACTCGGCACATTTCAAATAAATAACAGATGGAAGACGTAAGTGACTTTACAATAAGGAGGAGGCTGCAGCCCAGTGATAGCTGAAGAAGCAGTAAAAAGGAATTTCTTGCAGAACATTTAAAGCCTTGTAGACTAAGAGTTACTAAGGACCTTTGATTACAGGGCAAGGATAAGGCTGAAACCAGAGGGGCTTATTGAATATTTGCAGGATAGATACCCAAGTTACTCCCAACATACACACCAGACAACTACCTTGTACTATCCTTAAAGGAACATGAAACATCTATTCTCTCGAGAAACTGACCTAGGGAGGCCCAAAATTTAGAAAAAGCAGATTCAACAGATAGAAGGAAAAAGGCTAAGGATGAAATAAATGACTTGACAGTCTATATAGTAGATGATGTGACTCGCTTTCCAGTTCCCTCCCTCTATCCTACTCTAGGAAGTCATCTAGGCATACATACTCCAAAGCAAAAGATCAGAGGAGAGAAAATCCTAAGTACTGACAACTGGGGCTATCAATGAAAAGCCTCCTGTAGTCCTCTAACCACTTTACACTGAACTCCAGCAGCCAGTAAGCCTTCACTATGGACAGTGTCACTTCCTGTTGAGTCAAAGTAAGTGGATTTTGAGAAATGAAACCCTCTCAGAGTCTCTTGGAAGAATATTTCCATTTATAAATATAAACATAAATGTAAACATAAGACACTGATGTAAAAATGCAGAGGCAAGACAGAAAGAGGGCCATATGAGTAGCAAGGTGAAATACAAGAGAAAGTACTAAAGTGAGTCAGAAGAAACAGAAACAGACGCTAAACATTTATCTTGTGCCAAGCTTTTGCATAACCATATATTTTGTGCCCATAACAAACACAAAAGCTAGAGAAGAGAGGAGAAGCCACAATTCAGAGAAGGTAGTAACTTGCTCATGATCACATGGGTATTAAGTAGAAACAGAGCCAAGGACTTCCCACACCCAGGTCCTCATGCCCTTAACATTATATGACGCTACTTGGGGAAAAACATGTCACTTTTCTGAAATTCTGTCAACTTAGTATTCAATGAGGACTTTCCATGCGAACTTTAGGGCTTACTGTGAGAAGGAAAGGTGATGAGTTGAAGCATGCTCCATGACATTCATGATGTATTCATTCAGCAAGAGTCTGTATGTACCACATAGTGAAAGAAGAACCACGCCTAGAGAGCTAAGTATCAGATAAACTGCTGTCACCTTAGGCAAGTGATGTGGGGCCAACAGTGCACATAAGAGGTTACCAATGTAGGCGTGCACCCCACACTGAGCTACTAGGAGTTTACCTGCTATGAGAGGAGGCGGGAGCTGGTCTTGGGCTGGGCCTGGGGCTGGGCCTGGAACTGCACCTAAGATGGGAGAGAATCTGGATGGGCCTCATGGGAATTTCTTCAGAATTAGCATTATACTTTCTACTTTCTTTTCTTTCTTTCTCCTCCCCCAAGTGCCATCCTCTCCTTTTTAGTTTTGCTTTCTTCTTTCCTTTCACAGTGAAACTGAAATCCAATGTGCTTGAAACCAAAAAGTCAGCAACACCCTTTTTGTCTCATCTGCAAAACCCAAACTTACAAATTAATATTTTACAAGAGACCAAATCTGCCATTCCTTCACACTCCTCTGTTGAACAGCCACTCACTTCTGAAAATATTAAAGCATTCCTCTGCTTTAAATCTCTCCTGCACCACTGCCCCATGGCATAAGGTCCCAGCTTAGTAGCCTAAAATTCAAGACTTGCAGGACCAGCAGTCTTTTCAGCTCCCCTCCCCTGCAGTGACTTTGATTTCCCCAAACCTGCTATGCCTTCTGCACATCTCTGTCCATGTTGGTTAACCTCCATCCCTGGCCTTGTCCTCCTACTCATTCTTTAAGAGTCACTGCACATATCATCCTTTCTGAGACATTCTCTAACTCCACGTTGGGGTGAAAGTGTGAGATTTGTGAATGAACATAACAGTCTCAGGAAGTGTGAGAGCAGAAAGAGACCTGGAAGATCATTTTAATTCTCTTGTTTTATCAATAAAAAGAAGTTAGCCCAGAAAAGGCAAGTCACTTGCCCAAGGTGACAGCAGTTTATCTGGTACTTAACTCTCTAGGCCTAGTTCTCCTTTCACTATGTGGTACATACAGGCCCTTACAGAACGAATATATCATGAATGTCATGGAGCACTGCTGAAGCCCTTCTCAGAGAGGTCACTTGTGAATAAACGTTCACAGCTGCTCTGCATTTACAGGCTTTAATTGCACCAGGACAAATAGGTAGGGCATGTTTACAGAGTCAAGAAGCAGCAGGAACACCAGTCCAGGGTGGTAGAAGTAGAGAGGCCTATGTGTGCTGAGGAAAATGCTATGAAACTAGGTGCTCATTGGGAGAAAGGATGGTGCTGCCCATACTGCCATCAGGACTGCCCTGTGTGGCCACTCCCCAATGCTACACATGGATGGTTCTCCAAGTGCTATGCTCTGAGAATACACAAGGTTAGGCCTCTGCCCCTTCAGATAAGGACTATCCTTTATGCTAGCTTTGCTGTGGGTGCCTCCTGTCTTCAAAAATCACACACAACCTAAAAGCTCAGTTGATGTTGACTTATACTTTAAACATTCAAAGTCTGATCATTGCAAGGAATTGCACAATGGGGGAAAAGTGAAAACCCAGAGACCTAGCAGATATTACATTCGGATCTCTGTAACTCTCCATCTGGGAAATTCCCATCTCTCTACTTATTTTTCACTGTGATGACTAGATGAGATGATACTTGCAAAACGTTCAGAACAGTGCCAGCACTTGGAAGATATTCAACCACTGTCGTTTTGGAGACAAAGACATCATCTTTTAAAAATCCTAACTTCTGTTATAAATGTCAACTTTGGGAGTATCTTCCTAAATAACACTTTATAGCACCACACTATCTAGGTGATAAAGTCAATGCCCTTCAGCATACTATCAAAGACTCAAGACTGTCTGATCCTTAGCTGTCTTGCCAACGAACCACTTGTATTTGTCCACTGACCCATCCATGTATTCGTTCATTCATTCATTCAATGCCAGCTTTACAAGTTTGTTCCCATTAAATTATGAGTTCCATGTTCAAATGGGAAGGAGAATAAGGCAAGTGGGGAGAAGAAAGAAAGGCAATAGAAGGTAAAAATGGAAACAAAACTCTTGTAAATAGGTAGAGGAAGAAGTGTAAAAGGGGAAAGGGGAGTAGGAAAAAAAGAATCAAGATATATTATGTCCAGATACAAATTCCCTATGATGAATGAGGTCAACATAAATGGCCAGTATATACTAATAAATAATTTTAAAAACAAATATGACAAAAAATTATGAGCTCCATGACATAACATTCACTGTGTTCCTCCACAATATCCAAAATGCAACATGGTACATGATCAGCATCTACTAAGCTGAGGAACAGATTGAGGAAAATTATACAATATTCACTCAGAATTTAAGAATATGTGAAGGACCTATTGAATGCAAAATAGCTACACATAAGCCAGGTCCATTAAGATACACAACACAGTTTGTGGAGGTAAGGACAGACTTTGACAAATAAAGAATATTTTATAAGTTATCTAGTCCACCTAAGTGCCTAAGATTGTACAGAAAGTGGCAGAGCTGAACCTAGAGCGTGGCCTTTTCACTGCACAATGGTTGTAACTTGATCTCAGTTCATTATCATTTTTGCCTTGATGTGCTTTTGCAAGCTCCTAAGCCTTTCAGCACTTGTAAATAAATGCAATGAGTCACAGTCACATTTCTGCTACTACATGCAACCCTGAAAGGACAAGCGCCTCATGCTAAGATGCGGAGTGGGAATAAGAAACCTGGCAGGCATGGAAGCATTCTCAACAGCCTGGGGCCCTCACCCTGTGGTGTCACAAAGAATGGTACAAGTTGGGAAAGATACATATTGCTTCTATAGGAATAACTGGAAAAAAATCTACTGAAAATTAGAAAGGTATACTCTGGGATACAAGTCTCTGTGTTAAAACAGAAATGTGGCTTGAACAATAATCAAGATTATAAAAATAGATTATGAAAAATATTTCTATAGGGGTGCACACCTATAATCCCAGGACTGGAGAGGCTCAGGCAGGATGAGGCAGGGTGATCAAGAGTTTCAAGGAAGCGACATACAGAACAAGCCCTTACTCAAAAACAAAAAACAAAACACAATAAAAATTTTTATTATGAGATATTTCTCCCAAATACAACAGGCTTAAGCTCCCCCCACGCCCCATAGAAAGGAGAACATGGCACTTCTAGCAGCCAGGAGATACAATGAAACAAATATATCAATTCCAGAGCTAAGTGTGGCAGGACCTGCGACAGAGCACTGAAAAATAAGAAGGTTGCCTCTTCTCTCTGGCAAACAGTCCTGGCAACCACCTGAGGAAGGCTCTTGAGCAGCAGCCACCAGCTCCTATCCAAGCAGCATGCACTGGACCTGGATTCCAGACCTGAGCTCTGCCACTGACATGCTGTGCAATTCTGAGAAAGTTACTGCCCTGCTCTGCACCTGAGAGCAACAGGAGGTGGGAAGGCAGCCAAGGAATCTGTTAAACACTACTGAGATAATTGAGAAGCCATCTGGAAAAATAACAAAGTTGAAGCCATACCTGATACTGTGTATTAGGAAAAATTCCAAATGGATCAAAAGGTTACATGCAAAAAGAAAAAAAAAAAAAACAAAACTATGATCACATGTGAGGAAAGTCTTTTATACTCCAAAAAGAAAAAAGATTCTCTGACTTAAAATTCAGGACCAATATCTTAAAATCCTGATAAATTTAACCTACAGCAAAAGAAAAGGTTGTGCGATAATTTCCTTAATATGTACATGAATCCTAGAAATTCATTACAAAGACATTAGTCATCCAATTTAGAATGACACTAGTCATCCTAAAAAAGGACTAGGTCCATATGGACTGCCAAAACAATACCTTAGACATAATTTATGAACTCAGAATTCTAGAGACTGGGAAATCCAAGGTTAAAGCTGACCTAGTGGTCTGATAGGGCCCCTCCTTCATAGATAGCACCTTCCCTGTATCCTCATAAGGTGAAATGAGCAATGGAGCTTCCCTGAGCATCTTTTCTAAGGGTGCTAATAACCTAATCACCTTCTAAAGGGCCCACCTCTGAATACTATCACATTTGGAATTAAATTTTAATTTGTAAATGTGAGTCAAAGACATTTAGGCCACATTAACAAAGGCAAAAGATACTATGATAATAATGTCCAATCAAAGATGCCCAGGTCCTACCCTCCTGCATCCTATGAATACACTGTTATATAGCAAAGGTCAACAGACTTAGTGGTAAAATTATGGTAGCATAACTACTTAACTGTGCTGCTGCAACAGGGAGATTATGCTGAATAATCTAGGTTGGCCCAAGGTAATAGCAGGGGCTTTAAACAGGGCAGGCAAGAAAAGTCAGTGTCAGAGTGATGGAGGACAAAAAAGACTTGATAAGCCACTTCTGGCTTTGAACATGAAGGGGCCACAAATTCAAAAGCGAGAATAGTCTAGCAGACTCTCCCTAGAGCCTCCAGCAAGCAAAGAAGCCTATTGACACCCCTGGTTTCAGCCAAATGAGACCAGAGTTAATGTACCTGTGGTATTTTAAGTCAGAATTTTGTGGTACTATATCACAGCAGGAAAAAAAAAAAAAAAAAAAAAAAAAAAAAAAAAAAAAAAAAAAAAAAAAAAAAAAAAAAAAAAAAAAAAAAAAAAAAAAAAAAATCACAAGAGGACTAAAACCTTCCTAAAGGAGAAAAAAAAAAAAAAATTGCTTTTGAACAAGGAAAATATGCTTAAACTTCATTTAAATAATCAAAATGAGAAATTAGAAAGGCCACAATAATCTTAAAGAACAAAGTTGGAAGGCTTACTACCAGACACTAAAAATTGTTTTAAAGCTATAATAATAAAGATAGTGTGTACTGGTAAAGAAACAGTAAAACTAAAGAATCCAAATGTGAATATTTGTTGCTCTCTTCTCTCATCCTCTATTTCTAATATAGAAAGACAAACTTTTCTATAAACAATCCTAAAGAAATGTTTTCTTTTTCAGTGTGTATCTTAGTGCTATGCTACATCCTCAGTCCTTTTATATGTTTTTATTTTGAGACAGAGTCTCATTAATTTGACCAAACTGGCCTCCAACTTGTAATTCTCTTGTCTTAGCTTTCTAAGTAGCTAGGTTTACAGGCATGTGCCACTGTGCCTGGCTATAGCAATCTTTTAAATGAATTTAACATGGGTTTTTTGGCCTAAATATAAAAGGCAAAAATAATAAAATTTCATAAAGACAACATAGAATATCTTTATTACCTTATGAAAGGAAAAAAGTCTCAAATAGGCTACAAATACCTCAAGCCAATAAAGGAAACACTGATAAACTATGGACTTCATTAAATTAAGAACATCCATTCATCAAAAGATGCCTTTAAAAGGGCACAAGAATGCACTTTCAACAGAGAGGAAGTGCTTGTAATACACTTACACAACAAAGTATAAGATAGAGAGGATGTATACAGATCACCAAGAAGATGCATCGAGCCAGATGTGGTGGCACACACCTATAATCCTAACTGCTTGGAGGACTAAGGGAGGGGGTCGGAAATTTGAGGTTGACCTAGGCAATTTAGTGAGAACCTATTTTAAAATTTAAAAATTTTAGACCAAATGTTGTGGCATGCACCTGTAATCCCAGTACTTGGAAGTCTGAGGCAGGAGGATCACTGTGAATTTGAAGCCAGCTTGGGCTACAAAGTGAGTTCAAGGACAACCTAAACTGCATAGTGAAATCCTGTCTCAAAAGACAATAAATTAGCTAACTAAATAATTGTTTTTAAAAGGCTGATGTAGGTCAGTGCAAAGCCCAGTACTTCATAAAACAAAAACAACAAAGAAATTACAATGTGTAGAGCTCTAGTGGGGGTAGAGCTCAGCTGTAGACTGCTTGGCTAGCATGTACAAGACTCTTGGTCAGATCCTCAGCACCACAAATAATGAAGAAAAAAAGAAAAAAAACTGGCAAAGACTTAAATCTTTGGACTTGGCTTATAGTCAGATGAACAGGTCTTCCACATTACTAGTTATAAGAGAATCCAAACTAAAATCACTGAGATTCCACACTGTGCACTTATTAGAATGGACCAAATCTAACAGACTGAAAATATCTTGGAAGGATTTGGCAAAACGAAATGTTCACATGTTACTGCTGGTTGTATAAACTGGTATAGATATCGGCAAACTGTTGACAGTATGTGCTAATACTAAACATATAACCTAGAATTCCTACTCTCAACTATGTACCTAGATGTACATGTGTTCACCAAAGAGCTGTACAAGAATATTCATAGCAGCTCTATCTATAATTCCCAAGCTGGAAAACAAAGTGTTCAATGGTCAAACGGATAAGTCAGTTGAAGCATAACCATGTGATAGAATACTACTGAGCAAGAAAAGAAGAACTACTGTATACACAGCACAAATAATAAATATGTTGAACAATCAGGCCAAACAGAAGAGTACCATTTCCATGAAATTTAAACACACTAAACTTGACTTTGGGTAGAACAGAGGCAACTCTGGGAGTGGGTTACTGACTTGGTGGGGCATGAGCTCACCTTCCAGGATGCTGGGAACACTCACAATCTTGCACTGGGTATTGGTTTCTTAGGTAATGTGTAGAAATATGTCAATCTGATCTGTTAAGATTTTTTTTTTTTTTGTGGTACCAGAGAATGAACTCAGGACCTTGCACTTGCCAGACAAGCACTTATTCCACTGAGCTATCTCCATGGCCCATGTTAAGATTTTTATACTTTATATATTTTATATTTTCATTTTAATAATAAAACAAAACCTGCCATGAGTATTTATTCACTGTCAGATTGGCAAAAATCTAAATTTTATATGCTCTGTAAGGAAGCTACAAAAACAGGTGCTCTTCCACATTGCTGGTGGGAGTAGAAAATGGAAGAGCCCCTAGAAAGGCCAACTTTGCAGTAGTGGGTAAATTTAAAAATACATTTTCCTTAGATACAATAATTTTGTCTCCAGGAATTAATTCATCCTACAACTATATGCTTCCACACATAAAATAACACATATATAAGGTTATCCATTACAATACGGCTTGTAATAACAGAGATTGAAAATAATCTAAATGCCCACAAAGATAGCACTTGTTAAACAAATCAAAGTCCTAGGAACACTGGCATATTATGTAGCTATCAAAATAACTAAGAAGGCTTTTATATTGATATCTAAAGATGATTTAGACAAAGCGTTGAGAAAAAAGCAGACACTGTGCACAGCATTTTGCTATTTACATTAAAAGGGTCATAAGACATATTTTGATGTTCATTTACGTATGAAGACACCAGAGAGCTATAAAGAAACTAACACCACAGTAAGGAGTAGCTTCATGTGTTGCTTTGAGGAATTGGACATGTGAGGAACAGGATGGGAGGGTAGGTCTTTATTTTAAATTTAAGTTTTGATCTATACACATGTATTAATCATTAAAAATTATATAAGCACATTAATTTTTTTAAGTTGAAAAGGACAATGGACAAAGATAGAAGCATCCTAAAAGAAGTGGCTTTCCAAAACAATGCTATTGATTTTGCAACTTTATCTGGTTATATACAGAGAATTAGTTAATCTGAAGCCACAGAGATTTAGGCTTGGTATACAGAAGAACTTGCCAACATGAAAGGAACTAGCCAACATGTTACTGTTATTGGTTCTCCCTCTCGCCCTCCCTCCCTCTTTTCTGTGCTAGGGATTGAACCCAGCACCTTCACACTGAGCTATATACCAGCCTTTTTCCTTTTGAGACAGGGTCTCAGTAAGTTCTCTAGTAAACACTCAAACTTTGATCCTCCTGCCTCAGCCTCCCAAGTGCTATGATTAAAGGTGTGCACCTCTGGGCCTTGTAGTAGGGAATTCAAGGATGAAATGAAGAGATGAACACTCTTACCTAATGGACTTAAAAACAGGCTAGGCTGTTACCAGTCTGCACACAGGCAGCACAGGGTAGCAGCCTACAGATTCTGAAGTTAAGAAGCCAGGATTAATCATCTGACACACAGGTTCTTCCCAAATGGATGACTTAAGTGTGGCACATTGCTCATCTTAGCTTTCATCTTGCCTTACCTAAAAATAGGATTAATAATATAGTAGTAATTCATTGATTTTTGTATGGAGATTAAATGGGATATATAAGTGAAGCACTTCTCTTCTGCCTAGCACACTGTGCATAGCAACAGACAAGTTTGAACCTGCCTGAAAGCACTCTTCAAATCCCTTCAGTCTGAAGGGCTCACCTCTCAGAGAAATAGCCTGTGCCTTTCCCCTAAAAGAGTTCTTTCTCACAGCCGGGTGTGGTGGCGCACGCCTGTAATCCCAGCACTTGGGAGGCTGAGGCAGGAGGATTGGTGCGAGTTCGAGCCCAGCCTGGGCTACCAAAGTGAGCTCAAGGCCAGCCTGAACTGCATAGCAAGACCCTGTCTCAAAAAAAAAAAAAAGAGTTCTTTCTCACTATTACATTTTTCTATGAATTCTTACATGGCTCTCTTTGATGAGTTTCTGGCGAAGGTCAGATGTTCTGCCATGCATGTAACAATGTACAGACTTCAACAATTGGAAATCATCAGTAAAGTGGAACATGAATCAGTGAACAAAGTATAACTTCAGAGCAACTGCCTTCCTTGGATGAACAGGAGATACCACACTTTTCTTTATTTAATCTTTAAAACTGCCAGTCTAGTGGCTGGTTAGCTCAGTTAGAGCACGGTGCTGATAAAACGGCCTGTCTGGCAAGCCTTACACTACAGGAAAAGGCCACCAAGAAAGTCCTCCCAAAGGTCTACAGAGCTGGAAGAGAGGCAGCACAGTCAGCTCTTTTTTTCCCCCCCTACAGGAAGGGAAGGCTAAACAACTGCACATCAAGAAAGAAGGCAAGTTGGGGCCAAGCGGGATGGCTCAGTGGTCTAAAGCGCCTGCTTGGGAAAGCTTGGGCAGCTTCAGGGACCGCGGTTCGATCCCCGGCACCACATGCTGCGCCAGCCCTGCCGTCAGGGCGCGGGCTGAGCCAGCCATAAAAATGAGTGAATAAGCAAATAAAGGTTATGAAACAAGAAAAACATAAATAAATAAAATAAAT
>PVJA010021374.1:13596-35753 GCA_004027025.1 Myocastor coypus | reverse complement strand
AATGCCCCAAGACACCACTATCTCACTGCAACATTACCTTCTGCTTCATATTTAAAGAAAAGAAGATGTTGTTCCTACTACGGGCAGTGGTCAAAGTCAATGAATTTTTTTTCTCTTACTTAGTGTACTCTATTTCCTAGCTCTTTTCCTCAGAATTCTTTTCCATTTTTCTCTCCTTAAGTGACTGTTTAGGGAGATGGCCAGGAAGTAGCATTCATTTACTGCCCTCCAAGTACCCAGCACTGCTAGTCCCTCTGAGGATGTTTTCTGAGTGGATCCCTGCAACAGTTCAGCAGAGGTAGTGCTGTTGTGACTGTCAGTCCTTTTCCCTGAAGCAAGGGTCCTCAGGTGAAGAGGCTTGCTCAGACGTGGCTGAGGGAAAAACTGCCTGTGACACTGAAGTGCATGGGACTCCTTGGCCTGTCTCTCCTTTGGTTCTTCCATCTTTCTTTCCTTCGTTCCTTCCTTCCTACTTCAAATACGACAACACAGTCCTGTTGCGAGGCCTGGAAAGTTCTGGCCTCATCCTAAAAATCTTTCACATGCTGGACAGTACAGACATGCACAGGGTTGAGGTGGAGGAGGACACAGAGGCCCTTACCTTGGGGAGTGTGAGGCAGTGGTTGGAGGCTGCACTGAGCCTAGGCCACCATGGTGCAGAGTTCACCCGTGCCACCGCTCAGATGTGGCTGAGTTGGGCCGGCATCCATACTGCCAGGCGAGTACCTGGGTGCAGAATGGAGCAAAAACACTAGGAACTGAGCCTCCTGGGGAGGGTAACTTGGGCCCTCACACAGTGCTGAGGAATGGGACTTCATCTGAGTTTGCACCTCTCATTTATCTCCAGCCTCCCAAAGGAAAAGACATTCACATCTGCACTCATCCTCACAGACATAAAATCAGTCAGGTTCAGTTCCCGGCACACCAGCTGTCCTTTCTGCTCTAGTGATGGAATCAAGGACCACGAAAGCAATGGCAGAAGTTACTCCACCTACAAATCCACTTTACTTTTAAAAGAGAAGATTTCAAAATAGTTGGTGGTTTGGAAGAGGGTGCTTTGTGTGGTAACAGCAATTTTGGTCAACAACACTACCTGTTGGGGCCATGCAGCCCAGGTCCTCCAGAACGTAAAAACTTGCCTTCCTGGCTCAGAACCTGATAGCAGGCTGCTATTCCTCTGTGTTTGTCACCTCTACTTTAAGCTACCAGTAGCTAATCTGGATCCCTGTCTGTAGCCTGTGTGCTCAGCAGTTATGCATGCTAGGGAGAAAGAAAGGAAATGGGTATCACAGTACCTGTCTCTTGGCAGCAGTGTGGCTGGAAATGTCCACTCCAGGACCTGCTGCCTTGCGGGCAGTGCGCAGAAGCAAGCAGGGGTGTGTGTGCATGTGTGCACGCATGTGTGTGTGTGGCAGGAGCACTCACAGGCCGAGAACACCCAGGTGTCTTTGGTGAAGACTCCAAGGACAGCTTCACTTAGGGGCCAGTACGGAAACCCAGGGGGAAGACCTCCAGCCTCCTGTCGTTCTCATCCACTCCTGAGCCACCAGCAATGGGAAGGGCCTGGGCTCCGTGTCCCTTCTCGCTAGGACTACATGTCTCTGTGTTTCTCAGCTCAATATTGTGAGAAGAACTGGTTCTGAGGTCTGAAAAGTCTGGGTTTGAATCCTAGCCTCACCCCTTCCTAGCTAGATGACAAACTATCCCCTCCTCTCATCCTTGTGCTATCTATCTTTAAAGCACTTCTGAAGCAGTGTGCACTGCACCTAGATGACTGCCTGCTGCTGTTCATCTGTAATTATTCTCAACTGGACTAAAAGCTCCTGAAACAACAGACTGCATATCAGGGTTACCCAGTCTTATCCCCAGCGCTCAGCTGCATGTGTACTAGACCAAGAAGTGTACAGGGTGTGTGTGTGTGTGTATGTGTGTGTGTTTGTGATTGCTACAGAAGGTGTGGAGAGGATGGCACAGGATGCCATCACTTGAGCATTATGTGGATAATAGCTCCATATCTCACCCATCTCCTCTGATGACTGCCCGAGCTCCCCTGCCATTATGGCCCTCCTTGACTATGGTGCTCGACACACAGCCTCTCAGGGCCTTTATTCCTAGGATAGTGTCAGCTTGTGCCAGACACCTTCTGGCTCTGGTAGCAGAGTTTTCAAAAGGACGAACCATCGTGAGCTGAGATGCTGCCAGCTCAGCACCCCCTGCTATTTGCCAGGCAGCCCACCACCACTACCACAGTCAGCTGTGCCTGGCTCACCCATGCCAGCCATAGTCACAGCAAAGGACTCTGCATTCCCTTGGACAGCAGCTCCCTCTATGGAAGATGTCAAGCTCAATCATTTCCCCTAGTCCTGTTCAAGATTTCTTATTTAAAACCAGAAAGTTGGGGCTGGCCAAATAGCTCAGTGGATTAAAGTGCTTGCAATCAGGTGCACGGACTAGGGATTTAATGCCCCCCAACCCCTGCGGGGGGAGTGTGCCGAGATGGCAATTGAAACTGGGAGTGGTGGCATGCGCCTATAACCTCAGCTCTTGGGAGGCTGTAAAGAGGCAGGTCACTACGAGTCCTCTCTAGTAGTGAGACCCTGAACACCCTGAAAACTCTTCCCTAAAATAAATAAAATAAAATAAAATAAAATAAAACCAGAAAGTTGGACCTGGGAGATATCTCAGTGTTCTGAGCACCTACCTAGCAAGAGAAAAGACCTGGGTTTAGTCTCCAGTACCACATGCCTTGCTGACATCATAACCCTGTGCATGCTGTGCTGGCCACCAAAACCAGGCATGGCAGCACACACCTATAATCCCAGCACAAGGAAGTTGAGACAGGAGGATCACAAGTCTGAGCTGCATAGTGAGACTCTGTACCAAATAAATAAACAAACAAACAATCAGAAAGCTGAACTAAGGCACTATCTCCAGCAACGACAACTCTACACTTTCCCAATTTCAACCTCACACCCTGACACTTCACCATTACTCCTTCTCATTTACCTGGAAACCCCTGTAAGAGCGCTAAAGTTATAGCAGTGTTTATAAGTCTGAAGACCATACTAGCAAATATAGTCACTCCACAAGCTGAGGCTGATCAGGAGCACAATAAGGATGACCAGCAGTGGAGTAAGGATGAACCAAGACCTAAACCCACTTTCACCTGAATTGGAAGCCCACACCCTTCATCAAACACATCTCTGCTTGTGCATAAGACACTGAAGGGGATGAGTCTGCCTTTCACCCTATTCTACCTTGTGGCACTATGCTAACAGGGTCAAAGCCAACAACAGTATCTGGCAAATAGAGTCTCCTCAATAAGCCTTCATGTCAGGGGCCCACACCTGTGTTCTCTTTCCAAGTACTCTGCACTGTTCCTGGCCATCTGCATTATGGTACACATTTTTTAATCCATCAAACTACACACACAAACTCGCCAATGCATGGGATCATTTTTCTCTGGATCTTGCTGCATCTACTGTTCTATGTGCAACAATATTTATAATGGTAGCAAATTTGTACATGGAATACCCAACAAACTGCATTTCAATATAAAAGAGGAAAACCACTCAATTAAAAAAAAGATGAAGGAGATACAAAAGTGAAATTTATAAGGGAAAACTGGACTGGTCAATAAACACAAAATCTCAACAGTCAGGGAAAATCAAGTTAAAACAAAGATGAGGGATCATTCTGTATCCTTCAGATTGGCAAAAATTAAAATATTTGACAATACTAAATTATTCAATTATTGCCTTTATAGGGATAAAGGATGCTCATATCCTGCTGAGGAGTATAGGAACTGGAAAACTCACTTTCAAACATAACTGTGCAACATCCAACAGAGCTGAAGTTGTCTGCCTAGCAGGATCCAGTAACCTGCTCCCAGTTACTCACTTCTGGGCATCCTACCATGAGATGACAGAGTAGATGGGATAATGCATATTAAAGCTATTCCATTTGTTTACACATTGTGTTGTAGATGACCTTAATTTTCATTACCAGAGACTAAGTAAACAGTTACTTCTATGCTCATTTAATAGACTACTGTGCAACAAAATGAGTCCTATCTCAGCACAGATGAACTTCACAACGTTGACTTCAAAAGTCATGACACGGAGCCTGTGAGATGGCTCAGGGAACTAAAGGGCTTGCTTAAGCAAGCTTAGGCAAGTGCAGGGACCACAGTTCGATCCCTAGCACCACATGCTGTGCTATCCCTGCCACTAGGGTTGGCTGAGCTGGCCACAGAGTCCAGGCTTAGCGATACAGGTGTGTAATCCCAGCACTGGGGAGGATGAAAACAGCAGGTTCACTATGAGTCTGAGCTGCACAGTGAGACCCTGTTTAAAAAAAAAAAAAAAAAAAAAAATATATATATATATATATATATATATATATATATATATATATGTAAAGATGTAGCCTATGTTCTTGGTGAATCTATGTTTATAATTTTAAAATATCTATCACACAAAGTACATATTGTTTTAGCTACAGTACATATAATAATATTTTTTAAGCCTCAAAAATGCTAGACATAGGGGCCCGACAGAATGGCTCAGTGGTCTAAAGCACCTGCTTAGGAAAGCTTGGGCAGCTTCAGGGACCGCGGTTCGATCCCCGGAACCACATGCTGCGCCAGCCCTGCCCTCAGGGCAGGCTGAGCCGGCCATACAAATAAACAAATAAAGAAAAGTTCTGAATCAAGAAAAAAAAAATATGCTAGACATAAAATTCAAAATATTGGATTCAACTTAAGGAAGGCTGAAATGGGCTCAAGAAATACTTCTGAGGGGGATATATATGGGGGTTTGGTTTTATTTTGTTTGTTTGTTTTCCATCTGAGCATCAAACCAAGGGCTCCATATATGCTGGCAAGCAGCTTTTCACTAAGACACATCCCTAATCCCAAACTTATTATTTTTTAATCTGAACCAAGTAGACAAAATTTTGAACTTATCTACATGTTTAAGATACTTGCAATAAAAATTTTAAAAAATGAAGTAGCAGATGATTCACTGGTTTGCAAGAAAGGCATCTTCAAATTTTGGGTGGCCCCCAGCTAAAATGGGTGGCTGTTGCCATCTCCCCAAAGTCATGTTTCAGCTCACAAGCACAAGCCAACAGTCACCTGACTATCACAGACTTGAATTTGCCTTTTTTTCCACGAGGGTCTCTCCCATCAAAGAACATTTGCTCAATTGGCCTCTGTTTGAAATGAAAGCCCAGAAGTACTGCTGCAAATCCATCTATCCGATCATCAGTAGGAAAATTTGCAAGAGAATGCATTAGCCTTTGAGTTATGCATGGCTTCCACCTTCCTTATTTGGGCTTTGTAATCAAGACTTGTTTATTGAGGCATGCGTTTCCTCTTCCTAACACATGGAAAATATACAGCGACTGCATAGCCTTCCATATTTCAGCTCTGATCTCAATGAACACCCAAGTAATCTTCCTTGTGATTACAGCTGATTTCTCAAGCAACCTAAAATGCAGTTCTTTAACTCTCATTTTGACAGTGTCTATATTATCTTTCAAGGCAAGCTAACAACCCCTCTGAATTGCGTATGCTACCACTCTGTGATTGCTTTAACCATTTGTTTTGTTTTCATCACTGAAATACATTTTTTTAAAAAAAAGGTAAAAATGTTCTGTAGAGATGACATCGTTTTTGGAAAAACTGGAACAGCTTCTAAAGATGTTAAACTAAATGACAACAGAGATATCAAGTGTACTTAACAGATCTTTAAAAAATCATCCTCATAAGGAATCGGATTATTTAAATTAAGTGATTATATAGAAATGAGCCAACATCATTTTAAGTTTCCTACTGTGGATTTGCCGCTAACAAACTCCATCATGGTATTTCTTTGTCCTAAATAAAGAGATTTCTGGAGGCTGCATAATGTTCTCATAATAGAATATGAGCACTGAAGCCAGACAAACCTGAGATGAAGCCACAGCTCAGATACCATGATTACATTAAGGAGGGATTTTTTTGGAGTACTATAACCTCTCTAAGTTTCGGCTTCCTCCCCTGTAAAATGAGGATAGCAAAAGCTTCTATCCTGTAAGAATCTGAGGAAGATTAAGACGATGAATGAAAGTGTTCAGAAAAATACTTGTCATGTAGTAAATAATTAATAACTATTAGTACAATTAGGTTGAGTATTCCTCACCCAAGATACTTGGAACCAGCAGTATTTCAGGTTTTGGATTTCAGAAAATTTGCATAAAGAAGTCCCTAAGTCTCCACAAAATGGAGATAACACCCCAGTCTATATAAAATCCACTGAGGTCTCATGGACATCTTATACACATGACTTGCAGGTGATTTTGCACAATTTTAGTGTATCAGTGTCATGACCACGATCCTCTGTAAGAGGCCAGGTATGGTTTTAGAGGCCAGGTATGGTCCTAGTTTGGTGACACTCAGTCTGTCTTGTGATGTGCCATCAATGCTCGTTCCTAATGTCACCATTTCACACGAACAACTGATACCAAGGGAAACCTTAGAGCTCCTTTCAGTACACCACCAGCCAAGAGTTCCTGACTCCTGCAACTGAAGCGTAGAATTCACACAAAGGAAGGCTCACAAGGCACTCACAGTACTAGACAACAATTTTCTTTGCTCACATTTAAAATGCTTGAGCAGGAGTACTATAGATGCTCTCTCTAGCTCTCCAGCACGGAGTTGGGCATCTTCTCCTCTGGACTCCTACGGACATGCACCTGCAGTCCTAACATGGATCTAACTAAATGGCCTGATCACCTGATATTCTTCTGTCTGCTACATGTCTGTTTCTTCCATTTAGCTGTGAGCTCCGGAAGAGATGGATTCTTTCCTGTCTGTATCCACTGCTTCAATCACCGTGTCTACCAAACTCTGGATGGTCGATGGATACTGAATGAATGACTTGGACTGAGAAGAAGAACACAGAACAAGCTCTTGCCGATTGGCTGCTGTTGCAGGCACAAAGGTAGGTGCTTGGAGTTTGCCACCTGACCTGGTCTTGCTAATGCCTTTACCGAATAGGACCATAATTAGCTGCATTTCAAATGGGAAAGGCAAGACTAGGATCTAAGTTGTCAAGGAAAAGGGAACTAGAACTAGGAAGTGATGCGCCAGCTTTCACATTCACTTTGGAATGACCATGTGGCCCCTCTCTTTATTGAGATGTGTCACCTTGTAAAACAAACACTATCTGTTGAAGGGCGAGGCAAACAAACCCCTTGGGAGGAAGACATCACATGTGCGACTCTAGCAGTGGCACAGCTCTATTTCCAGTGCACTTGACATCCGCGTTGACACTGGGGTCAAGCAGGCCCATACTCCTGGCTTCTCTGCCTCTCTGGCTTTGTTCTCTAGCCAGGCTTGTGCAGCTGCTCCATTTTGCCTAAACTGACTTCCCCAGATTTTGAATCCTGGCAGCTTCCACTTGAGGTGAGTTGAATGCCTCTGGCTTCTAGGACTTCTCAATAGCCTTGATGGCTACTGCCACTCAGGCCCATGAGGACCTGTGATTCAGGAACTGGCCCATAATTCTGGTTTTTAAATACCACACAAGATCAACAATGAACTCATTAGCCGGGTGTGGTGGCGCACACCTGTAATCCCAGCACTCGGGAGGCTGAGGCAGGAGGATTGGTGCAGGTTCGAGACCACCCTGAGCTACAGAAGTGAGCTCAAGGCCAGCCTGAACTGCATAGCGAGACCCTGCCTCAAAAAGACAAAAAAATAAAATAAAAAAAAAAAAGCAAAGAAAAGAAAAACAATGAACTCGTCTTAGGGTGCAGAGATAGGGATCCATTATTACACCTGCATCCAGAGCACCAAGAGGCTATTTCAAGACTGAGGGCACATTTGTCCTGTGTGTGCAAACTCTGTCAAATGGACACCAAAGACAGTGACCCAGTGATCATTTCTCTACCAGCTTCATAGAGATTCATTTATTTAATTAGTCACATATTCGACAAATATTTACTCAAATTGCTCCCTACAGGGCACCATGGAAGGCAAAGGGCATACAGTGATGATTAAGACAGATGGCTCCTTACAATCTCAGTACCCTTTTTAGTTCTGACAGATAAAATCCACCTCAGACTCCCCAGTTTTATGAAGGAAACTGAGACCCAGATGTCAAACAGATAGCAAAGAACAGTTTCCCTCCCATTGATCAATCCAAAGCCTTTTCCAATCGGCAGATGGCTCCCATCTGAAGAGCAACATGTGAGCTGACATTTATTAGGTGCCATAAAAGCAGGGGCATTTCAAGTCTTGGCATGCAGGGAATGGAGATTTTTCAGTCCTCAATCCCACTGTCAGGAGCTCCACTGAAAGCAATGGAAGTTAATGTGACAGTGTAATGCAATTCCTTTGGAAAGACAGCAGGAGCCCCTATAAATTTTTTAAAATGAGACCATCATTAGCACGATTGTGCCCACTGGAACATTCAGCAAGCAGCCTTGGCTTTTTAGGAATTTCATTCCTCTTCCTTTTGCTCCTTAAAGAGTTCCAGTCCATGAATGTTACTAGTAGCATTGTGTGGGCTGTCTTGAGAAAGGAAAAGTTTTAAAAATAAGTCTTAATAGCAAAAACAGAAAGACACTGACACCCACTCCTGAGACTGAAAACAAAAAACAACAACAACAACAAAAAAAAACACCCAGCGCCAAGGCTCCAGGTTGGGATTCCACACTGTGTAGCCCTCTCCTATCACAGACTGCCTTTGCTCTGTCTTTCTGGAGCAGCTCCCCCGACTCAGTCATGTCTCCACCTTCACTGCTTAGCTTCAAGTTTCTGCCCCTGTTCTGAACACGCTTATTTTAACCATGCTGCTGTCACGTAACTGCCATGGCCTCCTCCATGGAGACAAAAAAGAGAGAATTTGGAGTTGAGTGGAGAGACTGGGTGCTGGGAACTGACTCATAAGCTGTCAGGTACAGAGGTTGGGTTTCCTCTGCTGGCCCATAAAACAGGGCCATTAGGGAGAAAGGTAGGTGGGCATGTTTACCATCAGCCACTTGGAGGTCAGTGGAGCCACGGCAGAAACAGAAAGGCCTATAATCTTCAGAAGGAGATTGGAAGAGCTAACTGTACAAAGGACACTATTCCATTTCATTTCACTTAACAAACAGAGCACCTAAAAGATAGGTGCTGGGCTGTGTTGTACAGACAAAGATGATCAAAGGTACCCTTGACTCAAGGACTTGTCTGCTACAGTGCTCCTGCAGGTGTGTACATTAAGAGCATCCCAGAAGCTCCATAAAAATAGTCACCCAAGGTCATGGATCCTAACAGCTGTGCATGATGGGAGAATGGATCCTTATTTCTTTGAGTCCTCCAGGCAATCTCAGTGGAGATGGATAGTTCTTATGGTTTGTGTCTAGATGTCTCCCAAAGCCTCATGCTGTCTTGGGGCAGCTTCTAGAGTTTGTGATTAATGCATGACCCAAAGCTGGGATTGTGGGTGTAAGTGCTGTGCCTGCCCTGGGGCAGATAGACCAAATGCAGTGGGAAGGAGGGAGAGGCTTGCTCTCCTCGCTGCTCCTCCCTTTACGCTCTTTCTCCCCCCCCCCCCACAAACTGTTGCCACTCTGTCTTGAAGCCATCTGAGTACAAGACTGAAACTTTACAAACTTTGAGCTAAATGAACTTTCCTTCCTCAATTTTCGGCATCGGGTATTTTGTCTCGGCAATGAGAAAAAAGAACGGAGACAATGGTTAAGGAGCCCTGGCCCACGAAGAGGCAGCAGCGCCTTTCAGAGGACACAGCCCTCTGTGACTATCTTGTTCCAACTGTCACTGGCTCTGGGGCTCTGGGCACACTGTTTAACCTTTGTGAGTCTCTTTGGCTCTTCTATTTATCAAGTGAATATGATGATAAAAGTGAGAGATAATTTCTAAGTGCTTCTAAGGATCAAGAATTATGTGAAGTACCTTTTAATGAGTTTTACCCACTCTCTTTCATAAAATAACCCCACAAGGCAGGTGCTATTGATTATGTAAACTAATACAAAACATTAGTACTAATTTTCTATTAGTGTGTAAAATGTGACTGTAGACCTAACAACTAACTACCGTGGCATTTCCTGTTTCTAGTTTGTCTGATCAGAAGGTCAAGTGAGCTCAGATGGGTTCTATATTAAAGGACTCATAAGGCCAAAGTTATGGTGCTGGCCAGGCCAGGCTCTATCTGGAGGCCCAGGGGAGGACCTCTCTCAAGTCCACTCAGGCTATGGCCGAATTCAGTTCCTTGCTTGCTGTAGGAGGACAGAGGTCCTTGCTTCTTGCCCTCAGCAATGATTCTAGGCTCCTGGAAGCTACATACAGGGAAAGTTGAACCTTCCTCATACTTTCAGTGGCTCTGTCTTCCTCTTCTGTTAAAAGAAAATCCTCTGCTAGTAAGGGCTCCTGGGGTTAGATTAAGTTTACTGAATGATGCCTCTATTTTAGGGTGAATAGTGTCACCTAACAGCACATGACCACTGGAGCGAAGCCTCACTATAGTCTTAGGCTTCAGAGACCAGAGTCTGATATCTTTCAGAAACTAATTTAGAAATCTGCCTAGCACAGAGAAATACCTAGTGAAAAGACAGAAACTGTCTTGCAGTCTCAGAGTCTTAGCTGCAATGCCAAGTTGATTCCTACTGCTCTGCCATTTATTCTCTCAGTTTTTCTAGACACATTAGTCAACCATTCAGGCTTCCATCATCTTATGGGAAACAGAGGCCACTACTACCTGGTGGAAGAAAGATCTGTGATGTCACAGTTATGAAACATACAAATATAATGCCCGACACATTGGTGCTCTGAAACTGATCCTTGGTTCTGGAATAAAAGATGTTATTTACAGCATTTACATATTGAGGATAACGGACATAGTGTGTATGTGTGTATAATGGGTGGAGCACATAGATAGCTTGCCATATATACACCTCATACTGTGTGAGTGTCTGTGTGTGTCTGTCTCTATAGAAATGCATGTATATATATCCCAGTGCTTCCTTCTTAGAAGGTTCATGAGATAAATGGTGATATCTCATTTTATTTAACAATCACAACATTCATGTGAAATAGGTAAGAGCTGTTGTTATCTCTGTTTTACAGATAATAAATCTAAGACTCCAGTAACATACTTGAGTTTTTTCATAGAGAGCATAGTCAGAGGTGCCCTGGTCCCTTATTCTGTGCCGTCCTCTACAAGCTTTGGGGAAAAACAAAATCTCCAGTGAGTGCTTGAGTCCCATTGGCTGCATCCACTGCAGTAAGCACAATTTAGTGACTTGCATTTTAAAGCCCTCCGTACTGAACTGGAAGGATCCTGTAGACTCATCAGAATGCGAGCCTCCCACCTTGTAGGAGTACGCAGAGCTTGGCATTTACGGCCCACTTCCTTAGGCGTACACCCAATGCCTATTAGGAACAGCTGTCTACACAGAAGCTGCTTTTGTCACCTCATCTCCTGACCTAAATTATTTTAGAATGATTAACTGATGCTAGGAATGGGGCCCTCCTGACCAGATGAGCACCTGGAACTCAAAGGTGTTTGGCTCTGCACACTGAGCAACCCAGCAGGGCCGGTTCTATGGAAACAACAGAAGGGGCCTGGGGACCCAAGGGCCAGCACAATGCTCTCCTGCCTTCTTCCAGGCTAGGGAGACTGACTTGTCCACCACTCGTGGCCATCAGCTGATTCATCTGTGTGGGAAGGCTACGGTGCTACAGGACAGTCACAGAAGCAAGAGAAGTCAGGGGTCACCTCTTATAGACAGGAACCAGGATCCTGAAGGACAGGAGGGAAGGAAAGCCTGAGGAGAAAGTGCACTCCAGGCCAAGAATGGGCAGAATGAGCTTCAACACCCTGAACGACGGTGAGTTCCATACATTGGACGGGACAGAAGGATGGAAGAGGAGGACCAAGTCCAGTAGCTTTTCCATTACACAACAGAAGCTCCTCCTTCCTCCTCAAGGGTATAGGAAGCAGGTGACCCATTTCTCACCTATAAGGAGAAACCTTGGTATTGGAGGGTGGAGCACATCACTGTCGCCCAGAGCAGAGTGCATCCACAACACTGCTCCCGCCAGGCTCAAGTCTTAGTCGAGAATGACAGGGAGCCAGAGTCCAGGGAAGGTTCCGAGGGCTCACTGCCTGATGAGGCCATTCTTTGCTGTCTAATGTGTAAGTCCCCAGCCACCTAGAGCTTCTGAACACTAAAGTGCAGCCAGGACAGAGTTTAAATTTCACCTCCAACTTCAGGATAACATGTAGCTGGGCAGGCGCTACTGAATCTGAGAGAGCCTGGAGCTGGAATTTTCTCATATACCTCTGCCTTGACCTTGTCCTCCAGGGCAGGCGCTCTGGGAGCTAGTCCTTTGGGATGAAGCTAATTGTCACTTAGGAGGCATTTCTGACATTCTGCTTGCTGCCACCTACTCACAGGGTCTTCCAGTGAAAGGCCCTTCTCCTGGGGAAGCAATTCTCTTTTCTTAGTGGTGCCCTACCGTCAAACATAAACTGATTCCCTTGCCTTATTCATAGCCCCAAGGTGAGCCAACTAGGAAAACAAATCATCCTTGATACCTCTGTCACTCACCCAAAGGACTTGTTTACTTCTTTTCAGCAGTAGTGCTCACCATATGGAAGTAGACAGATTTCTTTCTGTTTTAAAAATTAATTTCTATTTATGTTTACTTTATTAGTACATAATTGTGGCACATAATCAAAGGGTCCTCATAGGGAAGTGGTAAGCACATGCAGACCATCTCCTTGACTGTCCTTCTTCCTACTTCCATCCACCCGGTCTCTGACCAGCTACCTTGCTTTACTCTTGCTCTTTATTCTTGGGTCTGTCATGTTAGAGAAATGAGGCAATAGTTAACTTCATGTGTCCAATTATTTCAGTTAGTACAGTGGTCTCAAATTTCATTCATATTCCTACAAATGATAGAAATTTATCAATTTTTAGGCATGAGTAGCACCCTATCTGTCTATCTATCTATCTATCTATCTATCTATCTATCTTCTTTCACTATTCACTAGTTAAGCAAAGACATACATTTTAAAAATATGCCTGACCATAAGAAATAACTCTAAGCAAAATATAAGCCAAGAGACCTGTGTGCATGGAACCTCATGGTTTATGAAGCCTAAGTCCATCACTGACTTGATCCCAAGAACAAACAACCCTTGTAAATTGCAGGTCTACATTCCCATTGTACAGAAGTGAAGGATTAACAAAGTTGCTCAAAGATACAAAGCTTCTGACAGTTAAATTTGTGCATCAGATCTTTTCAGCCTGAGAATATTAATGCACAGTAAGCTTTTTGGGGTTAAAAATGAGAAGGGACAAAGTTATGCTCACACATGCGTGTGTGGGTGGCATCAAGTAGCTCAGAGGGAGAGCTGCAGTGCACAAATACAAAAAGGTGAAATTCTAACAGAGCGAGAGGTGCTAACTTCTAGATCAGTGGTTCCCAACCTTTCTAATGCCGTGACCCCGCAATACAGTTCCTCATGTTGCAGTGACCCCAAACCAAAAAATAATTTTGGTGGCTGCTTCAAAACTCTAATTTTGCTACAGTTATGATTCGGAATGCAGTAAATAACATTTTCTGATGGCTTTAGGAGACCCCTGTGTTTTGGTCGTTCGACCCCCACCAGGGTAGCGACCCACAGGTTGAGAACCTCTGTTCTAGATGAAGGTGTTTGGCTCTAGGGTCTGCGGAAACCCAAAGAGCTTTGGGACCAAGGAGATGTGTTCTTAGACCAAGGAACCAATGCTATATCTCAGAGCACTGGCTCTCCTAGCGTGGCCCCTGGGCCATCAGCATCAGCCTCATCTGGAAGGTGCTAATCATGCAAATGGTCCAGCCTACCCTAGATCTCCTGCACGGGAAATACAGGAGTCTGGGCCAAGCTCAGTTCTGGCAGTCCTCCAAGGGATGCTAATGCCCTGGCAGCCATCACTCAGAGCAATGTATGGAGAGGTGGCAGAGCCAATTTCCAAGCTCCTTCAGCAATGCCATCTGGCTGCCTTACAGCATCCCAGAAGAGAGAAACAGAAACTACAGGTGATAAAAGAAATCTGTGCAGTTGCCAAGTCCCACCTTCTGATTAGACAAGAAGACCACAGGAACCTGTACTCTCAGATTATGACACTTGCCCAGTCCACTGGAGATTCAGTCACTCATGGATTTTTGCCAAAAGGTTTTGAAAATGAAGTCCATAAAGTCTTGTGAGAAAGCAAGGACTTTATGAATGAAGCCACTCATTCTCCTCTGGGAGTGCTCTTAGCATCCAGCCTACTCCAGAAGTTCACTTTACAGACTCAGAAGAAGCCTCTATTAATCCACTCCATCAAGGACCAGGAACTTAGGCATCAGCCAGCAAGAAGGAGCAACACAGCTGAACAGTGATCCATGCAATGGTCAGAAATGAGGGCTGGCCAGATAGCTCAGTGGACTAAAGTGCCTGGGTTTGATCGGAGCATGCTGTGCCAGCCTTGCCTCAGGGGCATGCTGAGATGAGGACTGAGATTGTGCGTGGTGGCACACACCTGTAATCTCAGTGCTTGGGAGGCCGAAAACTGAAGAATCACTCTGTGTAGTGAGACCATGTAGAGACTCTGATATATATATTGTATTAGTTACTTTTTAATTGTTGCCAAGACAAATACCCGACACTCAAAATGAAGGAAGGAAAGGTTTATTTAGCTCACAGTTACTGGAGGTTTCAGTCCATGTTCAGCTGGCCCAAGGCTGAGAGGAACAGAGCAGAGAGCATCTAGTTCATGGTGGTGGAAAAGCAGCAAAATGGCAGCAGAGGCAGCCAGTCAATCAGGGCAGCAGAGCAGCAGCAACAGCTAGAGCTCCAGTTTGTCTCTCTGTCTTTCTTTATATTACATTCAGGCTCTCAGCCTTAGCTCCCGCCCTAGGCTACACCCATAATCCCAGAAGTACTTCCACCCATAATCCCATCAGTACTAAAACCTATAATCCCAGGGATCATGGATCAAGTCTCAAACTCTAGAAGTCCCCGCCCAATGACTCCATGAGGCTTTGAGGCTTTGAGGGGACAACTAGACATAAACCATAACATATATATATATATACTTTCACAAAGGAAAGTAACATCAATTGCTCACTGAGTATCTCCCATGCCTAGATTGTGGTCTGGCTAACAGTACCACACCACTGGTGTTACAGTTTGAGTCTAGGCCTCACACAGTCGTGGGACAGCTTCTGAAGTTTGTGATTGATTATTGTGGAGGTGGGTGCTGCACCTGTCCTGGGTCAGGTAATTTGCAATACAATGTAAGGAAGGGAGAAAGGCTGGCTAGCTGCCTGAGCTGCTGCCACTCCTTTTGGTCTCTGCTCTTTGCTTTTTGTCCCACTGTGAATGTCTGTTCTCTGCCTTGTGCCACTCTGCTTTGGAACCAGCCAAGTATGGACTGAAATCTTCACTAAATGTGAGCTAAATAAACCTTTCCTTCCTTCATTATGGGTATTTGTCCCAAAAATGACAGAAGAGTAACTAAGACAGAATTTGGTACCTCATCATAGGTATATAAATTTGATTTTTAAAAGGTTAATTAATTAGGTTCTCTTTAAGAAAAAAATAATTCCACTCTACTGAGAAATCCTACTGAATCTCAATGACTTTTACTATCCATCCTTCCATTTTCAGTTAAACAATTAATTTGTCCATGGCATGCACCAACCAACATTGAAGGAACTTCTGACGCAAGCAGCCTCTTCACTGGGAATTCACTCATGAAAAAGGAAACAGACTTTATCCTTGGAAATCTTAATTTTCTCATGACCCTGATGACCTTGAATTAAACTGTTACTCATGTTCAACTTTTATTTCACCAGAGCACATCACACCGTCCAGCCACATTAAGCTTCCGAGGAATGTCCTTCTACACACTGATGACAAGCATCTATTAACCAGTGATAGAAAAGAAGTAGGAGCAATGCATTAGTATTATCTGAGCATTCAGTAAACTTCCCAGGACCAAGACAAGCTCTGGGCCAGAAGAAAAGAATGGGCCAAAGTGAGCACAAGAACCAAGTACTTCTCTAAAGAGTTGAAAATCTGTTTGGAAAAACAGAACATTTACAAACAATATAGACATTTAAGAAAACAATGTATTTAAAAACCAAACTATACTTAAGTAAAACAGATCTATTAATAATAGCTTTCATGCATATATTCATTTGTCTCAGGGTTTAGAAAACAAACTGTTCCAGTAGTAAGCGGTTTTCACACATTTGACAGTACATACCAAGCCTAAAAGCCAGCCTTGCACCTTCACATTATGCAGGAGAATAAATGAGGTTGGGGAAATCTTAACTTGACCAGAGTCATAGATAATTGGAGGCACCGAAGCTCCAACTCAGATCTCCTGATTGCATGCCCTCTCGGGCTTCTGTGACACAATGCTGCCTCTGTTTTAAGGTCTAATGGGTGAAAGATAAGACTGATGAACATGAGCTAGAAGGAGCTCAGGAGGCTGGAGTTGGCAAATGAAGGATGGATACCATATTACTACGGAAATTAAAATTTCAGTCGTTAAACTCAGCTTACTACAGCAGATTCTGCTTATGTAATTAAACCACAAGGAACACTCTCACTAGCAAGCTTAGTGAATTGTATTACCCCCTCCTCTGGGATTGGCTCTCATTCTGAGGACTGTACTTAAGATAAATGTAGACCTCTCCCATTCTTGCATTCCCTGGCAGTATTTCTCTATCGATATATATTTGGTTATATAAAATAATGGACAGGGGCTGGGGAGATAGCTCCTTGGCACAAGTGCCTGCCTGGCAAGTGCAAGGTCGTGAGTTTGAACCGCAGTCCCGCAAAACAAATAAACAAATAAAAAATAAAATAAAATAAAATAATGGACAGCTCTCCATATGTGTAGTATAATGGCATTTGCCAGAAGACTAGATTTGCTAAGAAGTAAGACTAGGAGTTGGACACAGAAATCTAGCAGAGACTGTCTTACTCCTTGAAGTACTCCTGTGTCTTAAGATATCTGGCATAGGTTAAGCACGAAAAGAATGTGTGAAAAATTACTGAGTTTAGCTGGATTACTTTGCTTGGCAATTATCAGTCAACCCGTTTCTAATCTCTGTTTCACCAAAAGCCAAAAGTGGGACAAGAACACCTAGTGTTACTTGGGGATACACAGAAACAGACCTAGGAAAGGCCCTGCTGCAGTGCATGTGTTATGACCTTCCTCAGCAGGGCCCTTCTTTTTTGAGACATGACAACTTTAGGATGAACTCCAAGATTCCCACCTATCAAGTCCAGAGCAGTAAATATACCACTGGACTCATTATGTGTGGTCACAAGCAGGGGCTGGAACTGGTTATGCTGCCACAGATCTATACCCTGCTGGGCTCCAAGGCGGGTCTGGGATGCACATACTGAGTTAGTATTTTTCTGTATACTTGGATAGGGTATATATGAATACTGCCACCTCGATTGTAGGACAATGTGCTTGCTTGTTTGGAACTAAAAAGGCACTCACCTAATGGACACTGGCTAAGGCCAGCACTGGCCCAGTTTGGCCCTGGGAGTGAGGTTATTTCCCATTCTGTGAGCACTTGGCTGGATTCTTCTATGGAAGGAATGTCATGAAGCATATTGCTGTAGACCTGTGCTTCACACACCCACTGCCCGTCACTTCCTTTTGCAGGTTCCCTCTGCCATATCAATCTGCCTGTCTTGCATTCTGGTGCAGCTGAAGGAAAGCTCAGGTTTGAAGAGTTCCATCCATGGATACTCCTCATTGGTGCTATTAGACACATTCAGGTAACTTCCTCTACTCTCCTACAGAAGAGTCAGAAAGAGTTTTGGCAACTGAAGGGCTTTAGGTTAAGGATTTTATCTTTAAGCACTAAATGTGGAAAGAGAGCACAAGTAAATATTGAAACATGGGCTTCGGGTTGAAACAGATGAAGGCAGGAAGACAGTGTATTCTGCAAGCCAATTCCAAGGTACTAGAAAAAAGAAATCTTGCCTATACTCTGAACATTTTCAAAAAGTTCAAAGTAGCTTTACAATTTCTCCCCTTGGAGAATTCAGGGCATCTTAGTGGCAGAAGCATTTGCAGGTGCTTTCTGCCACCTTTCATCTTCTAACTCTGGGACGAAGGGTCATCATAAAGGTCTTTCCTTGGACAAAGAGGAAAAGACACTAAGAGGCTTCTACAGCGGAAAAGTGTCCCAGCACATCTAGAGGAGCAGGTCCTGAGACAGCAGGGGCATCAGCATTTCTAAGACTGTCTCTGAGCCGGTGCTTCATCAGAATGGATGAGCCTTTGTTTCTGATTTCCCTATTTTCTCCTCTGATGAGAAAACAGAAAGAAAGACAGTGAACCACCCAGCACAGCATCACTGCAGACATGCACGGGTATGATCTGTGGTGGCTGAGGCCTGGGTATATTTCTCTCCATCTGAGGCATTTACCCAACTCTTAACATTTACTGAAGTCACTTCCTATTAGGAATGCTAATATTAACCAGTGGATACTAAAGATCGTAATCTGTTGGCCATTCTTCAAACAACATTCAAACCTGCATCTTTTCTTTTTCATAAAAGAGCCCAAGCCCTTTCTTTCTAAGCATTTCAAAATACATTTAAGCAGAACTATGTTTTTAGACAGCTTCCATTTGTCATTTGCTAGAGTCACGATTCTAAACACAGGAAACCAGCTGGAAAATGTTCAGAGAGGGCAACTTGAGATCACTATCCTTTGATCACTGTTATTCTGGAAGTGTAATTCTTGTACTTAGTAGGTACTCAGTGAGTATTTGTTGAACTCCCTGGAAATGGATTGATGACGGTTCTTCAATTGATGACCCCTGACCCGGGGTCCTCAGGTGGGTAGTCTGAGGTTGGTCCTGACAGTCTGAACCAGGCTAAATGGAAAAGATGATTGATCATCCATGACCAACTGATACAGCTTATAAACATTATTTTTATTTTAGCTACTTTGGAGGACTTACTTAAAACCTGAAAATAATGTGAAGCAAAGAAAGCAGCTGAGATGTTCTTAAAAATGTCCATAGAAGACTAGAGATGTGTGGTCTATTGGGAGGGCTTTGGGTTAAGGATATATTCTTTATCTAAGCCCCACACACTCACATTTACAGGAACCTGTATGCCTTGCCCTCCAACTGCTTATTTTTTCTTTTGTGCACTAAGCTGACCAGATACTGAACATCCAGTAAATTACCATAAGAGGTGTGTGAATGTGTAAGCAAAAGAGCACCAGAAGCCGGGCGTGGTGGCTCACGCCTGTAATCCCAGCACTTGGAAGGCTGAGGCAGGAGGATCGGTGTGAGTTCGAGACCAGCCTGGGCTACAAAAGTGAGCTCAAGGCCAGCCTGAACTGCATAGTGAGACTCTGTCTTAAAAAGGCAAAAAAGAAAAAAAAAAAAGAGCACCAGGAATGGGAAGGAGGTGTCACCCATGCTAGCAGTAAAAGCCATGACTGACCCCACACGGCCTGTCTCCAGTCTCTGTTCATTCAGGACCAACTTGCTTTCCTACCCCTAGGACTCCTGCAGCGTGCATCAGGCTGGAAGGACCAGCAGGTGTCAATGCCTAGGAGTTCAGTCCTTCATGGTTTCCTCCCTTGCTTGCATCTCTGGAGAAGCCCACTGGGTGATTGGATGCTGTTTGCTTCCTATCAGATGGCATAAGCAGCGCTGGTGTCCATTCTCCCCCTCCAAAGGGTGGATAGGCATAGGAGCCCCAGCTATCAAAGAAAAGACATCAGCCTCCAGGCTCTGCCATTCTTGGACTTTCGGAACACATGCACCCTCACCTCCTATTGTTTCTCACAGGCTCCTTCCAGGTGGCCTTTTTTGTTGTTACTCTAATTCTTGAACACACTCTACTTTTAAATTCCTCTTTCCACTTATCTGTGCTATTTCCTCTCTCTGGAAATATTTGGCCTGCTGTTTCTTTACTATGGGAGAACTTTTCACTTCTCATTTTGTGCATTCTCTCTTGCACTGCCCTCTTGCAGAACAGGCTCACCCACCTCTTAGTTCAATCAAATCGTCTCTCCCACATCCTTGTTAGAGCCACAAGACAGATCAGCTAGCTTTTTCCATGTTTGATACTCTGAACAGTGAGTCGTCCAAAGGCAAGGCACCATATTTTTTGTCATTGTACTCCAAATACTTATTATAGACCAGTCACATTCAAAAGGCACAGTAAATATTAGTCACACTTGAGGGGAGAAGGAATGAATAGAGTCGATGAGCTAATGAAGGAAAGTGAACCGTAAAGCACAGAAATGACTGAGCAATGAGTTTGCTTCATCCTTGGATCACCAGCTAAACTTTTACTGAGGATTAATGTATCACCACCCCCAAACATGGTAAAGAGCAAAGGACAGGGATTGGGGATCTCCAGCTGCAGATGAAAAGTAAGAAATCTACCCTAAGAAGTGTGAGATAGTACCTGCTGCTATTGCTGACCAACATTTCTCTGTTTAATTACCTGCAAATCTGAGAACAGGAACTGTATCAAATCTTCCCTTCATTTTCCAGCCATGGCTTCAAATAAACCTCATCAGCACTGACTGGCCTAAAATGCTCTGATTCCCAGAGGGGAATAAACACTAGGTCATTCATACAATTACCTGAAGAATTTGGGGAGCTACTCAGACTCTTTCAAAGCTCAGGGGTGTCTAAGGACACTTGAGGATGTGACCGCACTTATCTAGTGCAGGTGCATAGTAGGATACAGTTATGTAAGCATGACTTAGCACAGGTAAATATGAGTCTGCTGGTTAGTTACAGCACCATGTAAGAATTTAAACATGTGATACTACCTGGGCAAGAATTATAAAATAAAGACACATGTGGCTGTCTTGCTGTGCTCTGTTCCATGCTGTTTGCAACTGTTGCTAATGTCTTACACATGTATGTTCTTTAACCTTGGGGCCTCCTCCTTGAAAATTTCCCTTGGGTCCCCTGAGTGGGCAAACAGGACAAAATCTTACAATTTATGTGGATGTATAAGTCACACAGCCTATCACAAAGTAGTCATTCACGTACACCAACTATTTTCTCTTATAATGACATGAATTTTGAATCTCACTGATCTCCAGCTGACTGCTTAGCCTGATACCAAAAGGCATTCTCCAAGCCCTTATGTAAAGGACCTTTTCTCTGGGTTGGACACAGCTTTAGTGCATTTACTAGCTTCTCTCCACAGAACATGAAACCTTGGAACTGGCTCCAGCCCAGGTAGCATAAGTGTAAGTGATCACTTTTATGCCTGGCCCAAAGAGACCACCCATGAACACTCTCCCAGGCCCTTCATCCCTTGGGTTGGCTGGAGTGGTCGTCAGTGCCAAGGAGACTCCAGAAGCTACTGGTAGAAAATGATGGAACTTCTGCCAGCCTTTGCTCCCAAATGACTGCCTGGAAAAAAAGATGCATACCAGCTGGCTCACCCATCTAGGACTGTTACATGAGCAACAAATTAACTCCAATTGTGTCTGAATGATTACCCATATTTGATAAGCATGGCTAGAATTACTTGAACTCATAGAGCTCCATAAACTGTTAAGGGTAGAATCTATAGCAGTGAATCTACTGCAGAATTAGAATAGTGCTTAACAAATAGCATATAATCATTGAATGCCCCTGGGTGGGAAGCATGCTCAGGGTATTTTAGCTATGAGCTAACAAGGGCCAGTGCTAAAAATGTGTCCTTGAATTTGAATTCATGGACTTTTAAAAAATTGACCATAAAAATAGTGTTCAAAGTATTATAGTTCCTGGCTTTCCTGCCGTGTAATTCTCAGCACATATTGATTTTGAAGCTCAAATCTTTGCAATTCCCTGATAATGCTGTTCCTCAGAATAATGAACCGGGAAGGTCCCCTACGCCCACAATTGTGCTGCTTGTGTAGGAACTGTGATTTTCTTTAACCACAGGTATCTGCATTTCCTCAGGCTCTCATTACAGTATATAGGATGTTATTTAATCTGCAATGAATCCTTATCTTACTTTTCTCCTCCTCAGGAGACAGTCTCTTGCAGTTGCTGTGTTGGTATACTAGTATACTTCCCCTGATAATTCTCAGAATTAATCCACTTGATTTTTTTTT
>PVJA010021374.1:0-13496 GCA_004027025.1 Myocastor coypus | reverse complement strand
CAAAGTCAGGTCCAGAGCTTCCTAGAAAAGAACCACAGCCATCCTCAGTGCAGTAAGCACCTGAGCTCTTCTGATGATAACAGCTAGTTCATATCAGGAAAACTGGCACGACAATCTCCTCCAAAAGAGTCCGCAGCACACCATCTTCCCCTCTAGTTTTCCTTTTATGCTTCTGGCAACAACCTTCAGCTTGCCTTCCACACCTAGCACCACAATAACTCAGTTCAGCTGAGCGTCATAAGTTGACCATTAGTTAACTCACCAGCTTTGCACAACCTATTCCTCTGGCTGGAATGCCCTAGTGCTCTTTCCACTACTCCTGTGGCTCAAAGCTTTGTGTGCTTGACCACGCTCACCGTGTGAATTCTGGTGCACACATTTCCTGTTTTGGCAGGTTACACTAATGGTCTGTTTTTCCAGATTAAAATCCATCCTCATCTATGTTCCTTGCACTGATTTTCTTTGACATTTGTCTTTGTCATTGTGTCTGTATGTTGCAATTTGGAAATCCCTGGTCTATCTCCCCTCTTACAACAGGACTTGAGAAGGCATACAGCACTTCAGCATACTTCTGCTATACCGACTCAGCTGCAGAGGAGGAAATAAAAACACAGACAAGTAAAAGTGCTCGCCCATGACCACAGAACTAGCTGGTCACAGAGCTGAGGCCAGATCAATATTCTTCCACAGACTAATCAAATTTATGGCCATGGGCTCTGCCACTTTCAGTTTTCCCTGGAAATAAAATTTCTTCACCTGAACTCGCAGAATACCACATACCAGCCCATGCTGGGCAATATAAATATTTAAGTCATTAATGTTTCGTAATCTTTTATAAATTCAGGCCACAGTGGCTGTGGAATAAAAACCTGAAGATCTTAAGCCAGCTATGGGAGCAAGTCATAATTTAATGCTAAAAACACTATCTACACCAAAAATACAATAGCTAGCATTTTCTTTCACCCATCATATGAAGTCGTTTAGGATAGACTAAGGTAATGATTTAGAAATTCTCCTGTTGCCTAGGACTAAAAACTGGATTCCAAAAAGTTTACTTAAAACAAGGTCATTGCAGTATATCTCCGCAGGCCTTTTCATCCTCTCACACTCTAGGATGAGTCCCTATCTTTCTGAAATTTCTATTTGCCTAGTAATATAGCTAAGATTCATTCACCTGCAATAGCTCTTCACTAATTCATTATTTTGGTAAAAGTGCTTATTGATTTTTTGATTTTTTTCCCCCGTGTAAAAGCTTTTATACACATATTTTCATGTAACTTCTCAAGGGGGAGGGGAATGTTTCATTCCTCATTTTCCAGATGAGAAATCTGAGATCAGAGAGATAAAGTAATTTCAGTAACATTATACAGATATATTTTTCAGAGGTAAGATTTAAAGCTGTTTCTTTCTAGATTGGCAGCAAATGCATTGTATCAGAATTTAGAGGTTACACTGTGGTGGTTTGGGGGCACACAGAGGGAGCAGAGCATAAATTGGTTGAAAGAACAAAATGTATCATTTAATTTACCCCCAAATCCTAGGCTACTGTAAATACTTTACAATGTCTAGATGACCAAGTGCCACTCCAGACTATCAAAAAAACCACTAGATCTTCCCAGTGTCAAACATTTGTTTGCCAAATATGATAATTTAAAGAGTCAACTGCCTACATAAGGTGAAATAATTGTTTTGAAGTGTAAAGTCTTCCTGACAGAAGAAAAAAATGGCTTTAGGACTGCCAACTCCTAGGGCTAGTGCTAAAAATCCAGGCCATTTATTGCCTCAATATTGCTGTTCATTGTGAATGTCCTTAGAGTTTACCCAAATGCCAAGACTTGCAGAAGGTTGTGTAGGGATGTACACAGGCTCATGTTATTCCCAGAAGGCTCCTTTAGAGACCAACCTTTTAAAGCTATTAGCATGCTACAGCTAGTAATTTTGGAAAGAAGTATTTAAAGGTTTAGCAGTTTAAATAACTAATCTTTTCACATACAGGATGACGTTGTAGTAAGAAGCTTAAAACAGCTCTCAAGAAGACAAAAGCATGAGATGGGTGCTTCTACCTGTGTCCCTGCCCCCAGATTCTGTCACTGTGGAATTTCTATTAGCTCAGTTACAGCACAGGAAAAAAAAAAAAAAAATTCTTTACTAACTTGCTTATTGGAATAGGAAGAAAGTTAGGGCTTTTCTTTTTGCTTCTGGTGCTAGTGTCTGAAAGGCTTTTCTTCCAAACAAAACCCGCTTGGGAGAAGTTTTAATTCTTTATTGGGACACGAGCATTTTGGAAACAGAAAGGCATAGGCTTTCTGCATGGCCTGGGGCTATGGCAGTGCATGTAGATTGGAACAGGACCTCTGTCATTGTAGCTGCTTGGACTCAGCTCCATAGAACCTTCCAGAATACAGTGAGCCTAAATGCAAAGGGAAATACCTCCAGCATACCTCCTCTCCTCTAAGTCCTTAGGGATATATCATAGCCACTCTTACCCCAATATCAGTGTGTCAAGGACTTCAAAAAAAGAGTTCTTTGTAGCTTAGATATGCATATTTAATAAGGGGCAAACTCCATTTACAGCCAATGTAAAGATCCATTCCTTGGCTCTTTCCTTATACTTTCCAAACTTCCATCCACTATTGAGTAATATCAGTGAAAATCTGGGTGGCTGAGATTTTAGTCAAGGTCAAACCTTTACCTACAATCCAAGGTCTGAGTTAAGAATACATAGCTTACCTTGGAGGGTGCTATTGGAGGAAAGAGTTCTTATCTTACCTGATGCGATTGACAATAACCAGAAACCTCATGATTATATTAAGGTAATCTTTCAAACAGTGAAAAATTACAGTAAGAAATATTTATGAGAATTTAAAAAGTGAAAGCCAACTAAGAATCTCCTATTTGATTGGTTCAATATAAAGTATACTGTGTTTGTAAAATTTCTGTGTCTTTTTGAGATAGGAACTCACTATGTATCCCAAGCTGGCCTAGAACTCACTCATTTTCCTACCCGCAGCCTCCTGAGTGCTGGGATTATAGGGGTGCTCTGAGAGTGTTGCTGTTGAAAAAGATGCATCCTGTATGCATCCGAAGACCAATTAGTCCTGACTACGTGCCAAGGGTGAGGCAGCTAGTTGGAGAGATAGGCAGTGGGCCAGGTTTGCATGGACCATTTGTTAGCAGTGGATAAAAGTTCTGTAAGTACAAAGAGAGAATGAATGTATCTTTACGTTGCTGTAAATGGAATTATCCCTTGTTATTAAATTTACCCTTTTAAACTAAAAGGTGATAACTTAGTTACTGAGGAGGGAGTCCAGAAAGGACAATGGGGGCAGGGACTAAGACAAAGCTCCAGGCTAAGAGAAGGGCCCTGTCTGAGGCTAGGTGTGCCCAGAACATTCTAGGGAACAGGTGGGCCAGGAAGGAAGTTACAGGCAGCCTCATCCAGGACAGCAAAGCAGGAGAGGGCCAGGGCCAGGTTTGTGCCTTGCACAGAGGACTTCAGATAGCCAGGGGCCCAGAGCTTCACAGGAGACATAAGGTCAAGGTCAGGCAGAAGATTCTGCAGACTCTCGCCCTCTTTGCATTCACAGGAAGGTGGTATCAGCTCTTTCTTGCCACACTGCTGCTGAGGTCACCTGAGGAGCAAGTTGTTGGAGCCTTGTGACCAGGAAGCGCTGTCAGGGGTACAGCTCAGCCCACAGGGACCTCTTCTGTTCTGCACTGCACGAAGGTGGGCAACACAACAGTGAGAAGCCAGCCAGGCAAGCACCGTGCGGTGTGTACAGCAAGGGGCTGCAGCACTGCACACCTCTTTTAACTCAGCTACATCTCCAGCCTCGGACCTGGAGACAGCTAAGCCACATGCTCCAGCCTATCTCCTCCTGCCACTGGAGGGATGCTTTTATCTCTACTTTCCCCTGTTCCTGGTTCGCAACTGGTAAAGCATAGAAGAAGAGGGGCAAGAATGATCAGCCCTGCCAAGGGCTCCCCAGCAAGGGGACACCATGATTCACACACACACACACACACACACACACACACACACACACACTCCATTCCTTACACTGATACAGAAGATATTCTGGGAAGGAGCGCCCTTATTTCTGCATTTCTTGACACAGTGTGTTTTTCATGTAAAACTTTCCAGTGTTGAAAGGGGCATTACAGCCATCTTCTGTTCCATACATAGCTTAGTGTGTTTGATGAAAAATAACTGTGGCGAGGCGGGAGGGGTGCCCTGTCTGGACGCCCTTCATCAGTGCACTACCTGATAAGACATGTATGAAGGATAGAACATTTCTTTTCTCCCACAAGCTGCCTCAGCAGTTGTTAAGAAGAGGAGGGGGAGGGGAATGAAAGCCTTTATCATTTCCTGATCTCTTCAGCAAATTGCCAATTTATGCAAAGAATATTACAAATACTGCTGAATTATTTGAGCCTGGAATTAATTTTGAGAATCTTCCCCTTCTTTGAGTGCCCAGGGATTTGGCTTATCTTTATTTGCTGAAGGAACCATGTCGCTGAAAGCAGCCCTGGGATTATTTCAAGTGAATGAATAATGGAATCGCCCGGCTTGCTAATGGTTTCCAAATTCCATGACCCCTCAGAGTGTTCACTGTGCAGCTCGCCGGCAGGGCTTCCACCGTGGTGAGGCGCCAGCCCCCGTCAGAAGCCTGTGCTCCCAGGAAGGGAGCCGCTGCCATCTGGGCTTGGGAGATGGAGAAGACATCTCACAGTCACTGTCACTGGAACCACACACACAAAGATACAGGTTACCAAAAGCAGCAATCTTTTTTTTTTTTTTTCCCCAGTACCAGGGATTGAACTCAGGACCTTGCGCTTGCCAGGCAGGAATTTATGCCACTGAGCTTTATCCCTGTATATAACCCTATATCACCAGTAGTGACTTTCTAATAATTATTTTCTAATGTAAAATCTCTCAGTCCCATCAGAAACAACTGTTCTTGATAAAGCTAAGAGTAGATGTCTTAGCTTTAAACAAAGGCAAGTTTAGGATGACAAACTTCTTGCTTCACACTGTTTCACAGAATTTTTTTTTTTTTTTTATATATACTACTATGGTTAACTGCCTAAAAATATTCTGCTTATCTTTGTGGGTAGCTCTGCAATGAATAGCCATTCTGATTATTTTCTTTGTTCCTCTGTACTACTAGGGATTGAATCCAGTACTATTTTGTTTTGTTTTGTATTTTAGGAAAGGGCGTAGGGGGTTCAGGTTCTCACTCCTAGATTGCACTCAGAGTGATCACCTGTTTATAGCCTCCCAAGAGCTGGGATTACAGGCAAGTGTCACCCCACCCAGTTGCTGGCTCAGCATACCCCTGGGGCAGTGCTGTCCGGGGATGGAACCCCAGTCCCTGCACCTCCTTGTAGGAGCTATAATCTGCTGAGATGTTTGGCCAGGCCAGTAGTGGGTTCTGATCTACACTCCCACTTCTTTTTGAAATTTTCTATTTTGATGCTATCTTGCTAAACTGGATTCCACCTTGTAATCTTTCTGCCCTCAGCTTCTTGGAGTGGCACGCTTATGGGTATGTGCCACCTTCACTAGCTTTTGACATTTTTTTTCTTTTCTGTGCTAATTTGTGCAAATAAATATTTGCAAATATTTATTGTGAAAAATTTTAAAAATATAAACACAACAGTGAAAACAAAATTGCTTAATTTGCAAAAGCACAATTAGTATTTGGAGTATTTTGATATAATAATTAGCTTTTTGATTTATCATCAAAAATATAGACACAAGGCTGTAGAGATAGCTCAGTGGACTAAGGACATACCTGGCAAGTGCAAAGACACAGGTTTGATCCCTGGCACTGAATGCTATGCTGGCCCACACTATGCTGGGCATTGAAACCTGGTGTGGTGGCACACACTTATAATCCCAGCACTGGGGAGGTTGAGACAGGAGGATCACTATGAGTCCAAGCTATGTAGCAAGACCCTGTGCTAAATTAAACAAACAAGTAAATAAATAAACAGATAAGTAGATAAATAATTTATTTAATTTTAAAAATATATTGCCGGGCGTGGTGGCTCACGCCTATAATCCCAGCACTCGGGAGGCTGAGGCAGGAGGATTGGTGTGAGTTCGAGACCAGCCTGGGCTACAAAAGTGAGCTCAAGGCCTGCCTCAACTGCATAGTGAGACCCTGTCTCAAAAAAGACAAAAAAATATATATATATATATATATATATATATATATTTACCACACACTATATATTTACCACACACATAAACATACACATATTCTCCTTTTCCATTTAGATAAGGAGTATCTTGCTAAGACCTTAATCACTAAATGTGTAAATGCATGTATACCTACATGTGTATATATATATATGTATATATATATATATATATATATATATACATACATATATATATGTATATACATATGTAGACACAATGCATACACACAATACATTATGTACAAATGTAGAATGTAAGACACTAGTTTCTGGTTCTGCTTTGCCTTTTACACTGGATCCTCAGTACTCAAAGCAGTACCAGCCAAGCAGCAGTGACTCAGTAAGCATCTCACAAACGGATGAATTAAAAAACAAAAATGAACAAATGAGCGGATGGTTTTTCCATCTGTAATTTTTTTTAAATTTCTTAATGTTTATTTATTTTATGTATTTACTGACTGGCGCAGCATGTGGTGCCAGGAATCGACCCATGGTCCCTGCAGTTGCCTAAGCTTGCCTGAGTAGGCATTTTAGACCGCTAAACCATCTTGCCAGCCCTCCATCTGTAATTCTTTAAATTACAAGCTGGACAGCCACACTCTTTCTCCAGCAAGCCAACACATCAGAAGGAGACTTCATTGAAGTAGTTTTTAAGGTTTGAAGCAAAGCTGAACTTTGTGTTCTAGTATACAGTAGGCCTCTGCATCCAGGCTCCGCGTCCTCAGACAACTGTCAGGTTGAACACATGCAGGAAGGAAATTGTACCTGTACCACATGTGGACACTTCTGTCTTACCATTACTCTTGAAACAACAAAGCAGAACAGCTATTCTCATAGCATTTATATTCTTGAATGACCCAGAGGTGCTGCGTGTAGGCCACATGCGAATGTGAGAATCTATGGGAGGATAAGTGCAGAGGACAGGTGAACCTTCTGCTGGTTTGGGGGGACACGAACATTCTGAAGAGTCAGTGCCCCTGGGCACCTTGGCAGTGGAGCCTCCAAGGCCAAGGGATGCCTGGGCATGATGGCTCTCTGTGAAACCCAAGCAACACGTCTTCTCCAGCCTAAAAAGCAACATCCAGCTCTTTGGCACTATTTTTAAAAACCAAGAGCAAGTCTTTTTCTTAAGAGTATTTTAGTCTCCTTCAAGCCAACTGACTAAATCAGTGTCAGCCAAACATATTCACAAGGCATTCATCAAAGATTTCTGATAATTCTGTGGAAGTGCCATTTAAGAGAATTAAGATGAACAACTGTAAATATCTACTGATTAAGGATTAAACCTAAGAGATCGTAAAACAACTGTTGAAAGGGCTGCCCCTTGCTGATGACTCAGTTCTTCAGGCAGAACCAGATGCACTTGCCCTAATGCGCACTTTACGAAATGTATGTCTTAAAGCAGAGAAGTGAAAGCAACACCACTAATTCTACAAAAATCAGGGAACCACTGTGAGTATTATTCTGCCCCATGCATCCTTATCAGCATGTAGTTCCCAGACTGGGTATTATAATCGCTTAATATTATCCCTTATTTCTTAAAGGGCAATTTTACTTTCCACATCCAAATTAATGGCTAATCTCTCAAGACTTATTATGTTTGATTACTTTTTCATTCCAGAGCCCTCCCTGATGCCCTGCACATTCTTTCCTTAAATGATGCTCAGAACTTTGAGATCTCATGAGAGATCACAGAGGTTGTCCAACTTTGGGTGCTACTCAGAATATGAGCAGAGCCTAAGAAAAGAAAGTCCCTGAAATCAAGAGCAAGTGGACTCTGAGATCACAAGATTAGATTTATTTGGCTTAAAGACGTGACAACAAAAGTTTCTTGGCCTACACCATGTCCTTGTGCAAGGTAGCCCATCCCTCGGGCCCTGTTGCTATGGAGCCCAGCAGAGCTTACTACCCTGTAACTGTACAGGGTACCGGTACAGGGAGCCTGTACCGCCCTCACACACAATGTGTCTGCAGTCTCAGCCAGACCTGCTGGCTCTCGCACAGCCAGCAACCCACTCTTCAGACATCACTGCTCTTTCCAGAGTCGAACCTGGGTCCTCACCTTCATCCTCTGCTTTGTACTCGGCTAACATTTCCAGTTCTGTGTTCTGTGGGTCCCTCCTGGCCAAGCTGTGCACTTGCTCCAGTCCACCTATTCCCTGGAATGGAACAGACCCTGGCTATCTCCAAAAACTCTTTGACCTTGGAGATCCTGCTCAGACCTCCTGGCTGGGGTGTTCTGCTTTTCCAGAGCAGCGCCAGTACCCCTGACATCTAGGAGCTCTTGTTCCTGGCCAAGACCCTGCCATAGACCTTAGGCCTATTAGATAGAGCCAGCTTAACAGAGTGGTTGGCAAAACCTCGGGGCCTGATATGTAAGTGGGTGCAGAGTCCTGTCCACCATCTTCTCAGGGTTTTCTAAGTGTCTGACTGACTGGCGGTCAGGTGTTCTCAGGGGATGTCTTTTCGCCAATTGTTTTCCTCAGTTGAAATATTGTTCCCTTCCTGTTCAGGGTCCCATTCATAGGCTGTGCTGGATACTTTTCTCAGCACTCAAAATTTCCCTGAGACAGAGCTGGACTTGGCCCCTACCTGGAAGCCACAGTCTTGCCTTCAGCAAGGCAGCTCCCTGCTCTCGGCACTGCTCCTACTGCCTTTGTGAGCTGAGTGCTACTACTGGTCCTCGGAGCACACTGGAACGGGGACTCTGGAATTGTAAGCACCTGGTACATGTGTCTAGTTAAAACCTAACACTATGTCTAGTGCATTTTAGAATGTATAATAGGCAGGGCACATGCATCATGGCTTTTAGGTCCTTCTCATAATCCATAGATGGGATGTAGTACTGCCCATGTCAATGATGAGAAAGTCAAGGCCAAGACAGGCAGTCAGGGGTGGCAGAGAAGCAAATATTTCAGCCTAAAGTTGATTCTCATTTCTGTCCTTGTCAGGTTTCACTTTTGCTTGTTTGTGTTTCTGATTGAGGCTAGAAAAAAATTGATGATCAAAATAGGAGAACTGCATCCTCTCCAGGTTTTGGAGGCCAGGACTTTGCACTCAGCCCTACTGGGCAGAAATGAGCATGGCAACTGGGCTATCTGCCTTCTGAGACTCAGAGTTGATCCAATCCTTGCTCTTTCCAAGCTTCCAGTGGCTACAGGTATTCTGTGGTTTGTGTCCACATCACCTCTGCCTCTGTTTCTAGTCCTTCTTCCTTCTTTTATGTCAAGATGCCTTCCATCTACTTATCTCTTTTTTAGTTTTAATGTATTGGTGCTGAGGATTGGACTCAGAGCTTACAGCTTGCTAGACAAACATTCTATCACTGAGCGAAATTACCAGAACTTCTCTTTTCCCTGCCCCTCCCCTCCGCTCACCTCCCCTCCCCTATCTCTTTACTTATTCCCAGTGCTGTGGATTGGCCCCAAGGCCTTGTCATACTGAGTAAATGCTCTATCACTAAGCTAAAGACACAGCCCTCAGCCTCCTTCTCAAAGACAGTTGTGGTTGCATTCAGTGCCCAACTATCTAATCCAAGATGAACTCTCTCTTCCAGACCCTTAACCACCTCTGGTTCTGGGTATTGGAACATGTAAGACTAGTTAATAAAACAAAACAAAAAAAACCTCTTCCAGTTTACATTCATTAAATCCACCGGATTATTATTTTTGGCATAGTGAACACAGAAGCAAAGTACTTAAGAGAATGTTTTCCAGGTTTCCATAACAAGTTTCCTGCATTTCTCATGCCCGCTGTCTCAGATCCATCAAAGCAGCAGGAAAGGGAGCATCAGTGTGCTCCCTTTATAGCAGAGGAAGCTAATTGCAATGGTCTGTGTCTAGATGTCCCTCCAAAGACTCACGCAGCCATGGGTGGGTCCCTAGAGTTTATGATGGACTCATGTTACAATGCTGGGATTCTGGGTAAGAATGTTATTCGCACCCTGTGGGGAGGCCGCCCACATACAGTCTAAGGGAGGGAAAAATGCTTGCTCTTGGATGCTCCTCCACTTTGCTCTTACTGCTTTTGCCCTCTTCTGCCACCTTGAACTGTTGCCCTCCGCCATGTACCACCCTGCCTTGGAGCCAGCCACGTATGGATTTAAACCTCCATGAACTGTGAGCAACCTAAATTTTTTCTTCCTTAATTCCATGCATTGGGTACTTTGTCTTAGCAAAGAAAGAAAAGTAACCAAGACACCAAGACTCCTGGGAAAAGAGATTCTCCCAGAGAATCACACAGGTATGAGAGGCAGCTGGGGTGTGGACACACGAATGTCTGACTTCGAGTGACCATGCCACTTTCCAGCCTGGTTAACACCACCCAGGATCCTCTCACCTCACCCATCTCCTTGTCACTTCCAGAAGGCAGTCCTGGCTCCTGAGTTCCCACCAAGAACTTCCCAGGGGACTTGTGCTGTTCCACAAGTGCTCCCCCTGGAAGAGCTGGAGCCGGGCTGTTTATACTTCTACCACATCAGTGCACAGATTTCAATGAGCTGTTTCCTCTGAATCACTTCCCTCATCCATAAACTGTGTTACTCTCTCCCCTTGTAATTGTTCTACATTTTTGTACTTTGAACTACATTTACCATCTGCTAGCCCAATTACGCAAATGATCCAAATCCCTCTGAATCTGGTTCGATTGTTCCATAGGATTTGCTGGCTCCCTGTTTCTGAAATCATCTGTGAACCTGGCTGTGACACAAATAGATAGGAGTGGGAAGGTGGCAGTGGGCGGCTGAGGTCCGGGGCGCAGGGAGGAATCTGGACCTGTGGCTCCCAAGGCCATAGTAAATAGTGCAGTCCCCATATGTGCGGCTTCAGCAGCTTTGATGTCTCATTTTTTTCATGCTATAAAAAATGTATTCTACTTTCTCACCTCTTTGGAAAATTTTCATGAGAATTAATGAGATGGTTTTGGTGAAGCACCTTAGAGAGAAACTGCACAGACCATGGCCATTTGGGTAATGTTACAGTCAGCTGCTGTGAAATGGAAGTTAATGTCGAAGTTCCTGGTGCCAGCATGCTTACTCTGCAGTCTTGGTCGTCACTGGACAGGGCCCTTTATGCTCTCAGGCCCCCCTCTGGCCACTACTGGCTTGTTGATCATTGAGTCAAGCAGCTCCAGGAAGCACCAGCTAGGGAGAGTGAGAACAGAGGCAGGATTGCATCTTTAGGGGGCTCACAAGTTAGGAAGGCAGTGCACTAGCACACTGGGAAGGAAATCTAGGGAAGAGCCGGAGGGAGGGCAGTCCAGGCTGCTGAGTGGGAGCAGAGCTGCCAGCTCAGGCTGGGGCAGGCACAGGCTCTCAATGAGGAAGGCTGCCCTGATAGGGAGAGGGGCACTAGGCTGGGCCAAGAGCATGTGCAGAGTCCTCCGGGGTGAAGGGTAAGGCAGCTGCAGAAGGTCCAAGGCCCTGCCTGCTACTGGTGAGCAGAGACACAGCAGGAGTGAGTGGCTGCAAAGTACATGCAGCGTGTGACACCTGGGGAACAGACTGTAATGTGGGCTGTCGGTCGGTCACAGTGAAGCTCCAGCGCAACAGGCCTTCAGAAGGGAACCTCTTCTGGAGCCCGTTTTTGTGTTTGTTTGTCTTGTCATTTTACATTAGTGTCCACGTATTTTGTCGGCTAATGGATTACTAGCTCCCACCTCTGCCTTCAGAAGATGTTCTGACCTCTGCCATGCACACCAGTGGATATGCAGACCACTGTGCACAGGGTGAGTTTTGCACTACTGCCTCACCGGTGTGCTAAGCACACTTGTGCATGGGTGATCCTGAACCCACCCAGACAGGCACAACCACACCCACAGTCACACTTCCTCCTCAGAGTCACCATGCGGGGGACAGTGCTGGGCACACTTACTGCATGGAGAACCCAGCCTCTACCTGTTCCTCCGTGGTCTCTCTTCGAAGCCCCTACATCTCTAGAATATCTGGCTACAGTACACTGAAGACTTCAAGCCCTGAGAATTCAAGTCCTGAGCCAGTGGGGCAGCATGGGTCCATGACTGCATGGGCCTCTATCTGTGTAGCCCCCTACCCTGACCTCCTCAGAGCACAGGCGCAGACACTGAGGCCTGGAGAAGCCACAGGGCTGTCTCCCAGGTCAAAGTAGGCCATATGCTTCACATGCAGGGTACTCACTACACATCGTCCCCACCACTTCACCTCAGCAGCCCCAGCCACTGCCTGGCCCACCCTGTAATAAGGAGGCCTGGCTCAAAGGGACAGCACCAGAGGTAGGCAGGCTGGGTTCACCTGGAGTTTGGCTAGCTTTTGCTGTGTGACCTTGGGGGCACTATTAACTTCTCTGTGCCTCACTTTCTTCTTCTGATAAATGTTCGTAGCTAGTACACACGGTAGGGCTCTTGTGTGTGTTATTACATGGGAAGGACTTGGACCAGAACCAGTGTTCCTACTCACAAGCCCCACCAACCACCCCAGCCTTCACAGGAGGCACAGGGGTGCTTTCATTCTGCACACTTTGAAGTGAATGATGGGGCCCTGACCCTGACAGCCATGGAGATGGAGTGCTGGGTTCTCACTGACACAGCCTGGAGGCTAAAGGCTCTTCCAAGGCCTCTGTGGCCTTCTCCGCTGGCCCTGGCCAGGACTGCCTTTGCCGCTGTCCTCTCCCTATACCACGAGTCAAACAGAAACCCTAAGAAGGCAGTGATCGGCTTTCTCTGGTGTATCCTGAGGAGCTGGTAGAATCTCTCATTCTTGCTCTGGTCTGTGTGAATTAGCACCCCGCCCCCTGGAAGGCACTAAATAGGGCCTCAGGGCTGGTAGGCGGCATACCCAGAAATAGACTGTCCCCATTCTCCTTTAAGTAGTCAGTGGTGCTAGTTAGATACCTTTCTAGCCCTTACCCAGAGCTCTTTGCATAAATCCACTGCATCTGTCTCAAGGAGAGGCTTCAAAGCAATGTCCACCTCATTGGGAATGTGATCTGGCAATGCTGGAGCGCCTGAATACCCAGACAGTGTGTATGTCTAGCCCCACTGCGACTGGGAGGGTGCCTTGGTGGTCCCTCTCACCAGATGGGCTCTCACACCAACTGCACACCAGAGACAGCCACCTTCCTGCTGATGCAGAACTTGGCAGGCTTGGGTCAGTGTGGTCAGCAGGGCAGAGGGAAAGCCAGGAGCCTCATATGTGTGCCAGGCCTCTGGGCTGTGGTGGCCAAGTCCTCTCCCCAGAAGGCTCAGGGTCTGTAAGGAGCAACTGAAGTGTTGACTAAAATTGGCATGACCCAAAGCTAGGTTTGATAATCTAT